>PVKA01015987.1:0-48893 GCA_004027165.1 Ctenomys sociabilis | reverse complement strand
GGGGAAGAAGGGAAGGAGAGGGAGATAGAGAGAGAGAGACAGACAGACAGAGACAGAGACAGAAGCAGAAGGAGATGGAGAGGAGGAGAGAATTACTTTAAACTCCCAATTGCAAGCACCACCCAGGAGCTCAGAGGGGACTCTGCTGGCAGCAGCCACCAAACACCAAAGCTACTTAGGAGCTTGAGGCTCAGCAGGGGGGCATTCTGTGTCACAATCAAAGTCCCCTGAGATGATATTGTTTCTGCAGCAAAGCACTGCTCTCTGAGGATCCATGTATTTACCTACACTCCAGCTGTGTGGTTAGGTGACCATGTGACCCCTTCAGGCCAGGGCGCTATAAAGTAAAAGTGGTTTATGTTGGTTCAAGGTCAGTTCAAGGCTGCCACCATGAAGAGCTGACTGCCCTTGCGGGTGATCCAGGAACCATGTCTTCTGGACCTGGAGCTATGAGTCATCCCTTGAAACTGACCTGCTCTAGGGAGTTGCCGGATCCACTTCGAAGGAATAGGATGTGCATTTTTATTGTTAAGCCTCTGAGGTTTATGGTTTATAGCTCTGATCCCAAAGCATGACCTATCCTGTCCTGACAGAAATACTCTCCTCTAAAGCTGGTGAGGCCCAGGGCACTGGGGCGAAGCCAGCATTTCTGACTACAGGTTATTTAGCTCCTTTCCTTTTCCCATTCAGCTGAGGCATCAGAAAAGTGTTCAAAAAGAGCCACACGGCAGAGTTATACTTATCTGCCTGAGAACACCGTGGCTCCCCTTGGCTAGAGAATATGACAGTTTTCTCAAGCAGACAGCCCCTTAGGAGAAAAAAAAAATGATTATATGGTGAAATGCCAGAGTCCTTCACGATGCCGGGGAGATTGACAGCAATTCTTAGTACTCCTGGAGTATGTGTCATCCTGAGAAAGCATAAATGTATTACAAGCCTCCGGGGGCAGGATGAAAAGCTTCTGCTGCCATCAATAGCCTGTGCCTCTTGTCAAGCCCTGAGGCAGGAAGCAGACCCGGGTGGGAAGGGGATTCATAACCGTGTGCTGGAAGAGGAATGGCTAAAGAACCTGAGAAAACTGGGTCTAGGGAAGAGAGGACTCGGTGGTGGGGATTACATGATGGCATCTTTAAAAATTCAAGAGCTGTTATGTGCAAGACAGAGCCGATTTGCTCTCAGGGGTCTTGCGGGATAGAGTGAGACCAATAGCTGGCATTGCCTGGAGGCAGGGTCCAGCCCACTGGAGGGGTAAATGGGCCATTGCTGGACACTTTGGATGTGAGCTCTGGGGGTCCATCAGTAGGCGGTCAGTTTCCCTTTAGTGAAAGCGCCTACCTCACCAGGGACTGCAAAGCCTCTGGTGCAAGGTTGCTGTAGGCAAAGGAAGTGAGCAAGGGCGCAGTCTTGGGCTTATATATATCTGTTCATGCACTTGCAGCTCTGTGGAGATCTTACACCAGCCAGACGACCTTTAAACTGATTTCCTTAATAAATGATGACACCCACTTCCTAGGGGATGTGCTATGAAATACGTTAGTAAGGTGATTTCACGAAATATTGGTAATAATAAATATTGATAATCATCAGTAAGCTTCCTAACCACAGGACCTCACTTTTCTGTGTTCTATTCTGGGCACTTGCATGACAGATAAAGTGACACTTGTCGCCCTAAGAGACAGGTGATGTGATTATCCCCATTCTTTTATTCTTCTTTGAGCAGGGTCTTGCTACACTGCTAAGTTGTCTAGGCTGGTCTTAAACTCACTATGTAGCTCAGACTGGCCTTTAACACACACCAATCCTCCTGGCTCAGCTTCCTGAAGTTGGGTTCATAGGCATGGGCCACAGTGCCAGGCCAGTGATCCCCACTTTTTATAGGAGGAGATGGGGAATCCCCAAAGAGCCAGGTACTAGGCTTGAAAATCACACAGCATGGCTTCCTCCACCACAACAAGCTTTCTCAGGTCAGAAGCGGAGATGCCAACTCCCACCTCCAAGAGGAGGAGTCCTAACATCACATGATAAGAAGCACAGGTAGGATGAAAGGTATCATTGAGGCAATTTTCAAAAAGTACAATCTGTAAAATACTGATAGCAGACATTAGCTGAAGGAACCACATCGGGAGGTTAGACAGAGCTAGGAAAAGGCTGAGGATTTATGTGTTTTTCTCTTTATGGGACAGGTTCTGACTACATAGTTCAGACCCTGGTTGGCCTTGGCTGTCTTGAACTTTTGATCGTCCTGCTTCAGCCTCCAAAATGCTGGAATTATAGGCATGGAAAATTATAGGTACCAGCTAGGGTTAAACATTTCTGCACTGTTTCAATTTTATGATCATTTTATTTTGAAGAAAATTACCAGCCCAGTTGGTATTTTCAGTATCTTATTAACGTAAGCATTGTCAACCCCTCCAATAATTTTTGTCCACTTGAACACAGACATTCTTTGTATCTATGTCTTTGGTTGTTGCAGGGTCTCACCATGTAGTTCAGACTTGGGGCGATCCTCCTGCTTTCAGCCTCCCTGGTGCTCAGTTTACAGGCATGTGCCACTATACCTGATGGACTCTGCCCCACTCAGCGTGCCCTGGGGGTGGGGCTGGCATGGCATGTGGTGCCTGGGATTGAATTGCAGTCCCTGGGGTAGCCTGAGCTTGCCTAAGCAGGTGCATTAGTCTGCTGAGTTATCTCGCCAGCCCCATGGGCATTCTTTTTTATAAAGTAATTTTAAAATTATTTTGGCCTGCATTTTTATGACTGCACATTGGTTATACAGATTAGTGATTGTCATTTTGACTGATTTATACGTGAACATAACACCCTTTCATCATTCTCCCATTAGCCCTCTCTGACCTAACCTCTCCAAGTTATGCGTAATGTCTGTCCTTCATGGAATATTTCCTGTTACACATTTGTGTACAAAAAGGACCACATAAAGCTGGGCATGGTGGCGCATGCCTGTAATCCCAGCACTCAGGAGGCTGAGGCAGGAGGATTGTTGTGAGTTCGAGACCAGCCTGAGCTACAAAGTGAGCTCGAGGCCAGCCTGAACTGCATAGTGAGACCCTGTCTCAAAAAAGACAAAAAAAAAAAAAAAAAAGAAAAAAAAAAAAAAAAAAAAAAAAAAAAAAAAAAAAAAAAAGACAAAAAAAAAAAAACAAAAACAAAAACAAAAAAAAAGGACCACATCATAGTTTATAATTTCATCATTTACAAGTATGTTATTTTTGCCCAAATATTTCAGTAGAAGTTATTCAAGGATGTTTGTTAATTTTTTTTTTAATAAAAAGACATTCCCTTACTGTGTTAGTATTGCTATATAATAAGGACTGTGGCCTTGCGGTCAATGATAGACCTCCTGTGTGTCAACAGTGGTCCCATAAGATCACAGCAGAGCTGAAAAATTCCTATTGCTTAGTAAGGTTGTAGCCACAGAAACATAAGCGTGTAATACATTACTCATGTGTCTGTGCAGATGTGGCATAAGCAAACCTACTGTGCTGCCCCTTGCAGAAAAATATTGCACACCCAGTTACGTGTAATGCGTGATTGTGATAATGATAATAGACTATGCTTTATGGCGTATGCACTCATTATACTTTTACCATCATTTTCGTAAGTATTCTACTGCTAAAACAAGGTAGCTGAGCGGGGTGCACGTGCCTGCAACCCCAGCACCTAGGAAATTGGGGCATCAAGGGAGGATCCCAGGGAATTTGAGGGAAGCCTGGGCTGCATAGTGAGGGCAAGGCTAGCCTGAACTAGCCTTTCTTGAGGCAGAGGGAAACTCTGCCTCAGGAAATCGCAGAACAAATTAGTACAAAGTTAAAACTTTCACTGTAAAACAGTGTGCTGTGTTGTGCAGGCAGTGGCCTGTGATATAGGTGTGTGATGGAAAACTATGAATATTTAAATTAAAAAAAATATAACCAGGTGTGGAGGTACATGCCTGTAATCCCAACACTCAGGAAGATGAGGCAGGAGGATCACTCTGAATTCAAGGACACACTGGGCAACAAAGTGAGTTCAGGACCAACCTGAACTGCACAGAGAAACTCTGTCAATGAAAGACTTCCAAAAGGCTTATAATAAAAGACTTATAGCTATGAATCTCTCTCAAAACAGTCCCCCTCAGTGCAAGTACATTTGTCTCATCCTTCCTGCCACTTGCTGAAGCCATTCTGGAAGTCCTCTTTCTTGGGAATCTATAGTTGTGCTGTTATATCCTGATGTGCTTCAAAACATTTCCTTTCCATGATCATTTTTATTTTGGGAAAGAGCCAGAGGTCACACAGTGCCAGGCGAGACAGACACAGCATCATGTGTTTACTTGACAGATATCGCCGTAAGTGTTTGATCAATGAGGAGCAATAGCAAAATGTTTAAATTAAAAATTTTATTATAGTAAAACACATATCATCAGTAATTTCCTTTGAAAGACTTCCCCCTCACTTTGAACAAGCTTATCCCATTGTTCATCTTTTATTGTAACCAGTTTTGTAAAAACTGTAAACATTTACTTTATCTCTTGCTCAACCATCATGTGATGATTCCACTTCTCTGCTGCATGAAGAGGCCATGGAGAGCAACTGACCCACAGCACCAGGTTGGTGGAAGCACCCTCGAAGCTCTTTGCACAGCAGTAAAACCACCTGACAGCATGTTTCTCCGAGCCCAGCCCCACTTCTGGGGCTGAACTACCCAGAAAGGTAGGGGCTCTTTCTGGCCTCCCCTTGTTGGCCCCCAAATCCCATGGAATCTGTTGGTGATGTTGCATAGACAGCTTGGATTGATGAGGTAGGCAGTGCCTTTCAGAATTTATTCCAGTGAGTGTGGAATGAGGGGGACTGATGAGCTCTGCACAAGCACTGTGGATGGGGAGTGGGATTCATGGAGGAGAACAAACAGAAAAGGGCAGGCTGAAGAAGTGTCCGAGGCTTAGTGCCAGGGAGTGACTCAGTGTTAAAGTCCATCCCTACACATATGGGGAGTAAAAGGGACTTTTGTGAGCAAAATGGATGGCAGTTTTTCTTGGCACTGGCAGTAAGACTTACACATGAAAGGGGGAGAGGGTGAAGACCAGCAGGAAAAGATGCTTTCAAAGAGTGATTGTTTCAGACTTTTAAAATCCTAGTCCAGAGAAATCACAATTGATGAATACTCTCTGTCTCAACTGCACATAAATAATAAACACAGGATTTAAAAAGGTTTTTTTTTAATTGAAGAACAAGTAGCAATGAGAAATCAAATCAGTAGGACAGATTCAACAATTTCTACATTGCACCTTGTTTTCGTACTGGGCTTCCGTTGCACAAGGTGCATACATGGTACTCCACGCACAGACACTATTAGAGCAGATGCCTCTAATCATGATTTAAGAAAATGTAGCTGCATACCTATCTTTTTTTTTCCAAAGCTGAATTATAGTACAGTTTCAATAACTAATACTCTTTACATTGTTATCTTCCCAGTGGTTATCCATAGCACAAGAAGCAGACAGGATATCCTGTCCAAACACCACTAGTGCATATATTTCTTCTCATAGAACTATGCCAAAGCACTGTATATCTATCCTAACTGTACTGTTTATACAAACACAGAATGGTTCTTGCCCTGAATGCCCCCCTTTTGTTTAGTCCTGTCAAAGACGGGTGTTCCATTGTCATTCAATTATTATAGGTGCTTGAATTCAGGGAAATATTCCAACACAGTCCAGCAGTCCACAATAATAGTGGGTTATCCAAAGTTGTTGACTAGAGCCATCCACAGCTCAGCCCACTATTATGGCCTTATTGTATATACCTGATATTTTATACTTTTCTATTGGATGGTTAAGATTGAGCTAAAGCAAGATCTATATAACTTGACCTGAGGTCAAGTCCCCTCAGGTTTTATCCTGTAACCCTGTACCTCACTCTGTAGACCCTCTGTCAGTGTCAGCCATGTGGATGAGTCAGGACCATTGCTTGACCAGTTTGCTCTCTGTGAAAGCCTGAGAGAAAGTTTTCTCTCCATGAAACACAGGACATTTTTATTTTCCTATTATTTTATTATGCAATTTGTTTTACTTTTTTTTTCCATAAAAATGTCTTTGGTCAGATATGTGCTTCACAAAATCCACCCTGCCCCCTGAGCAACTTTTGTCTTTATTTTTGTAATATGTTTGTAGTGGTCAATACATTGTGGCCAGTCATGGTGGCGCATGCCTGTAATCCCAGCACTCAGGAGGCTGAGGCAGGAGGATTGTTGTGAGTTCGAGACCAGCCTGAGCTACAAAGCAAGCTTAAGGCCAGCCTGAACCACATAGTGAGACCCTGTCTCAAAAAAGACAAAAAAAAAAAAAAAAAAAAGTCAACTTGGCCATACTGCCTCAGAGGTTTCCCCCCAAACAATGCTCTCCCCACCCTCACAATCCCCCGCTTGAGTAACTCAGCACAAAATAGGGGTTGAGGAAGGATTCGGTGTTCATTTCCTTGAAGGAACTTTAATCTTTACAATTGCAATCAGCTTGGACTTCATCTCCTGGCTTTTTTGTGGGAGCTCAGACTTGTGAGGCTGTTAAATATATATTTCACCTTCATTCCAGTTTCTTACCATGCAACTCCAAAAATCTTGGGCTCTTCACAGTGATATACTATTGGTTGACCAGTGGCTGGCACTACCTAGGTAACTTTTCTTCCATAGAAAGACCAAAGTGGGATTAGAGGGTTACAACACTGACTCTCATCCCCCAAGCTCTATGGAGGGCAAAGGGTTAGCTGGTGAGCAGTGAGTTAATCATTCATGCCTATGGACAAAGTCCTCATAAAAATCTAAGGGAACAGGGATTGTAGCGCTCCCAGAGCTGACCACATAGAGCTTCCCAGAGAGTGTTGGGTGCAGAGAAGGCATGAAGCTCCCACTCTTCCAGATACATTGCCCTATGTACTTCTTCATCTGTATTCTTTGTAATATCCTTTATGACCAGTCAGTAAATGGGACCCCTAAATTGTAGGTAGTTAGTAGAAGCACAGGTAAAACAAGCCAGTGCTTGTGATCAGTATCACAAGTAGGGCTTAGGTTTGTGAGTCTGTATCCTCTTAACTGTGGCTACTGTTGCTGTCTCCAGGTAGATAAACTTCAGAATGAAATCTGAATTAGAGGACCCGGGGTTGTGTCTGTTGCAGTATCAATTCCCTGATGGTGGAGGGAAATCCTCACTTATTTGAGGGTTGTAGATGTCTTTGGTGTTGATTATTGTTGAGTGTGCGTGGAAGACTGATCTTTCTCTGACCTAAGTCCTCAGAGGGGACATTATTTATATTAACACTCACCGAGTTTCTACAAGGTGGTGGGACCTCTTGAGACCCACCAGTAGCCCTTTCTAGTTCCTTTCCCTTCCCCTCCCTCCCTTTCTGTTTTCTCTTTCTTAATCTTATAGAAATTTTCAAATATACACAAAAATAGGAAGAATAGTGTAATGAACCCTGACAAAGAGTTCCTTTAAACACCTCTTATTTGCAACATTTGTAAAAATTGCCTAGGAAGATTAGAAAGACTCCTTTTTTTGTGTAAAGTAGAGAATAAATATATTTTGTAAAATGACTCTCAGGAGATATGTACGCATGATAAAACTGTAAGGATCTTCTCCTACTCCAATAAAAATCAGTAAATTTGGTAGATTTGTGATATCAGAAAGCCTTCTTTCTTACTTATATATTAAAAAAAAAAGAATTGGCTTTCATGAGAATCTGAATCTAAAAGGAGAAAATCTGCAAATATTTCTCTGGGCCACTGTTTTTGACCAGTTTGCTACAATGTATAGTAAAGGATGCAATTACTTCTGTGGGATTATTTTTTAAATTAATTTTATTGAGAAACAAATAGCAATGAGACAGTTTCAAAACTAATTAATAGAATAGTTTCAATAATACATTGCATATTGTTGTCTTCGTAGTGGTTATTTGTAGTACAAGATGCAGATGTGATATCCTGTCCAAACACTATTAGTACAAGTCTTTCTTCTCATTGAATTAGCAGACTGGGATTATTTGATGGGTCATTTTCCCCCACCAAATTGACTATTGTACTCATAGTATGTCCTACCCTCTTTCTTGTATTACTGGGGATTGAGCACAGGGCCTTTGCATAGAGCTATATCTCCAGCCCTTTTCTTTCTTTTTATTTTGAGACCAGGTCTCACTAAGCTGTTCAATCACCCAGGCAAGACTCAAATTTATAATCCTCCTGTCTCAGCTTCCCAGAGTGCTGGGATTATATACACTACCATGCCTGGTTTAGAATCACCCTTTTAAAACATGCTTTAAATAGGATTTTTAACCCTGCGCTCTAGGACTCTATGTTATGGCCTGGGTATGGTTTGAGTGTGTCTACAAGGGCTCAGGTCTTAAATGAATGGTCCTCAGTGTGGCCATGACAGTAGATAGCATGGAGCCCTTAGAGAGGCTCAGTGGGAGGGAATGGATCACCAGGGATGCTAGCACTAGAAAGTATTTAGTACAATAGTTCTCATAGAATGCTAGCATAAGTGAGTATGGAAAAAATGAGGTTGGCCCCCCTATGGCCTCTGGCTTCCTGCTCCACCCTGTGACCTCTTGCTCTCCTAGCACTGCATTGCTTGCTATCATGATTCTCGCCAAAGTCTACTGATGCCAATGCCAGACCTTTGAAGCCCCCAATCTGAGCTTAATCAAGCTCTTTTCAATGTAAATGGCCCATCCACAGATATTTTGCTATCATAATGGAAAATGAACCAATGCACCCACTGAGAGGCAGGCAAACATACTTGCAGCTGGAAGGCAGATGCTAGGAATGAAATTAGTGGTTATCAGGGTGGGGGGCCTGAGGGAGGTTGAGCAAAAGAATCTTAGCTTTTGGCCAGCTAGATAGCTCAGTAGACTAAGCACCTGCTTAAGCAAATGCAGGGACCAGGGCTCGATCCTGGCAACACATGGCACACTGGCACCACCCCTGGGTGTCCTGAGCCAACCACCAAGACTGGTCGCACATCCCTGTAATCCCAGTACTGGGGAGGCTGAAAACAGGAAGATCACTACAAGTCCAAGCTGTGTAGGGAGGCACTGCACCAAATACATAAAGAACCCTAGCCTTTGAGTTTTCACTTAGAGACCCCTTAGACAGGATTGGAGCTTGGGAATCGATGGCTAAGAGCTGAGCAAGACTCATAGTTGAGAAAGCATTCTTATTTGGAGGAGCATTTGGGAGAGAAAGAGGGGCAGGAGCTGTCACACGGAATAGAGATGGTTCATACTCTTCTGCGCCCTAGAGACCCTGGGCAGCATTTAAAGACCCTCAGGCCTAGGTCATGATGAACGCAAATTAGGAACTCTGTGGGTGGACCCCAAGTATGGGCACTGTTTCAAGTTCTCCAGGAGGTTCCAGTGTTTAGTCAAGTGAGGAGTGGAGAGCCTCAGGCAGGGCTCAAAGCTGCTCAGCCTCTGTCCTACTACTGGCACTTTGTGAGCTCTGAGACAGTGGGCGAGCTGGCTCCTCTGAGCTTCAGTTTTCAGCTTGAATTTGAAGAGACTGGGTAAAAGGTTTCATTGGCTATTTGAGGTGGAGTCTGATGCCCTCCTACTGGATTTGGGCCTTTTGCCCACTTGACCTACAGAAAATGACAGCAATGATGCTGTGTCACTTTCCAGATCTGAGTTTTAAGACACTGAATTCCTTTCTCTTTTCCCTCCTTCCCTGACCCTATCTTCCTCTTCTTCTTCTTTTGTGGTACTGGAGATGGATCCCATGGTCTTCCCACTGAGCTACATTCCAGTTTTAATTTTTTTTTTTATTTTTACATATTTGGTACAGGGCCTCACTACACAGCTCACACTAATAGTGATTCTCCTGTTTTCAGCCTCCCCAGCACTGGGATTACAGGCATGTGCCACCACACCCCATTCTTGGTGGCCAGTTTAGAGTACCTGGGGGTGGGGCCAGTGGAGCATGTGGAGCTGGGGATCAAACCCCAGTCCCTGTACTTGCTTAAGCAGGCACTTAATCCCTTGAGCTATCTGGCCAGCCCTCACTTTTTAATTTGTTTTCTTTTTTTTAAATTTTGAGACAAAGTTTGCTAAATTGCTAAGTTTCCCAGGCTGGGCTCCAACTTGTGATCTTGCTTATGCCTCCTAGAATGCTGGGATTAGAGGCAGGCAGCACCTCAGCCGGCTCAGACTGGCAGCTTCTATTTCCTGCCTCTTAGAACCCCTTCCTTGGAACTGGACTCCATACCGGGAGGGTGCCTATTCGGACATTGAGGCTATGCTATATGCTCCACTGGACAGACACTACTGAGGGCCCCATGGGTCACTGGTACCCTCTGCCAGATGTGTGAATGGCAGGGTTTCTGAACTGGAATAACAGCAGCCCTATCCCTCGAGTTCCTGTGGCCCTCTAGCCTTCATGGCTGTTGTTGTGTGGGCGCTGTCCCCACTGTGTCTCGCCCATAGTCCTGACTCACAGTGCTCATGACAGAATCAAATGGGGGCTTCAGTATTATTTTCTGTGAAGCCATGAGATCTAGAGCCATCACACAGCTTTCATATTTTAGGCTTGTGAGAGTGACAGCATAGCAGGAGGGCAGGGAATTACTCACAGTCCTATGTCTCCATCTCCTCAGCTGAGATGGAGTACTGGTAATACCTATTGCATCCATGAGAATTTAAGAACTTAATGTATTTAAAGACTGAAGTCCATGCAAAGATTTATAATGCATCTGATAGCGATGAAGAATATGGTTTAACTGGGTGTGGTGGTGCACACCTAGCACACTGGGAGGTGGGGGCAGGCACAGCGCAAGCTCAGGCCAGCCTGGGCAACAAAACAAAACAAACACAAAGTAATTAAAAAGGGCTGGGGAATGTAGCTCAGCGGTAGTGGCTCCCTGGATTCAATTCCTAGTAGAGAGAAAATTAAAAAATCAAAAGGCTAGGCTTGTGCTCTCTGCACTTTGCGAGAGGCCTGGAGTTGGGCAGGTGAGTAGGTAGGTGGGAGACACTGCACAGAGCGGGCGAGGATTTGCGTGTCGCATGTCCTGTTGCTAAGGACACCCGGCACCCACGGTGTTCTTAGCGATTCAGCAAGTGTTCAAAGGCACCTTGGAACTGTGTATCTTGTCTCTGGACCTGTCAATGCCACATTGCTCAGAAATTGGATTCTGTGGAGTGGAAACATGTGGCTTGTTGGCAAGGCAACTGGTTCAGAGCGGGGACATTTCCAGGCTGAGAGAGCATGCCTTTGTCAATTGGGTTACAGCCCTCATAACAACCTGTTTGTTTGTGCTCTTTTCTGGATGCTCAGAGACATTAGGCCACCTCGAGTGGCAAAGGGAGAGTGCTCTCTACGCCTGGGTGACTCCAGCTGCACTCCCTGCTTTGTGTGTCAGGCTGCGAGACCCAGCCCCAGGCCTCCTACTAAGTGAGGAGGCACCCGGCCTGTGGAGACTGACTCCTTGTCAGCTCAGGAAGGGCTTCTGATTTTTTCTCCATTTTTTTGTTTTTGGCCTCCGGGTGATAAAGAGTCAGGAGGGCATGTCTTCCCTCTATTTCTACACACCATGTCATCAATTTCTCCTGGAAAAACCAGAAGGGAATATCAAGTTTTGGGTGTGACAAATGGAAATTTATAGGTTAACTACTGAACTGGTAAAATCTGTCAGCAATGCCATTAGGAATGAAGTGAAAGGCTATGAAAGTTAAAAAAAAAAAAAAAAGTAGTACTCCAGGTAGCATCATTGCATTTGGTAGCTGATGGCAAATTCTTGGCTTCCGTTCTGCCTCTGCCACTCACAGCTGGCACCCTCTTGAGTCATTTGAACCTTTTGGAGCCTCCGATTGTTTGTAGAAGGCGATGGTGATGCTTCATACCAGAGCATCACTGTGAAGACTGTCATGGGCCAAGTATGTGCAAAGAGCTTTAAACCATGAAGCTTGGTACAGAGTCTAGTCATGTACACTGGGTTCTTCACAAAGGATCCCTCCACTTGGCTGTCATGCTCAGATGATTTTCTTTCATTCATTTGTTCACTCATTCATTTATTCAACAAGTTCACGCATTCATTTGTTTATCAGGTGCTTTCTCTATGCTATGCCAAGTGCCTGCTCTTGGGGATATAATCGATGAGCAAAAGTAGAAAAGCATCCCTATCTTTCTGAGCTTAATTCTAGCAAGGAGAGACACAGACAAAACAAGTAAATGGGGTCCATTAGACCGTGGTAAATCCTATGTAGAAAAGTAAAGCAGAGCAGGGAGCTGGAAGATACTGAATTGTGGAGTGGGAAGGTGTTTCTGGTTTAAATACCACGTCAAGGAAGACCCCATTGGGAGGGTGACATTTGAGTAAAGACTTGAAAGAGGCTATGAAGTGAGCTGTGAAGTTATCTGCGGAAAACTTCCCAGGCAAAAGCAAACAGCACATGTGCATGTCCCAGGAGGGCACCTGGAGTATTTGAGAAAAAGCCTGGGGGCCAGGACAGCTGGCTTGGCAAAAGAGGGAGAGAAATAGCAACCAAGGCCTGCTGGTTTCCTGTGCAGGTCATGGAAGACCTTGCAGGTCATTCTGAGGGTTTCACTCTGAGTGAGAAAAGCCATCTGATGGAATGATGGCAGGCTGAGAGCAGAGGAAGGAGAGAGTCCCACTTAGTTTTTGTTTTTGGGGGGTGGGTAGGGGTGATGCTGGGGTCCAAATTGTTTCTTTCTTTTTTTTTTTTTTTGCAGAACTGGGCATTGAACTCAGGCCCTTGCACTTGCAAGGGAAGCACTTATTCTACTGAGCTGTCTCCCTGGCCCTGTGCTACAGTCCAAATCCAAGGCTGTGTACATAGCAGGCAAGGGCTCCCCCACTGAGTCACCTTCCTAACCCTTCATATATCCTTTAAAGAGCAAATTTCAATCTTGATGGCATCCAATTTATTAGCTTTTATGGATTTGTTCTTTTATGATGTTGTCCCTTAGGATTTAAGAGGCTTCCTCTAGCTTGTGTAGGTCAGGCAGAGAGTGAAAGGGTTGAGGGAGGAGGTGGGCAGAGCTGTCCTGAGTTGCAATGGGAAGACAGGTGAGAGATGTTGGCTTAGACCTAGGGAGTGGGAGTAGAAAGAAAGGGAGAGGAGAGATTGGGGTGTATCTTGAAGCTAGAGCAAATAGGGTCTTTCTAATGGGCTAGCTAGAAGCTGGGAAAGAAAAGGAAGGGTCAAAGAGTACACCTGGGGCCTGAAAGAATGTGCAAAATTCCTTATCTTGGCAGGAAAATGAGCAGAGCAGCACCTGTGAAGCCATTGAGCCTGGAGCTCAGTGTTTGACACACTGAGTCTGAGCTGCCTGTTTGACATCTCAAGGGCAACAGGTATTTGGACATGAGTTGAAACTCAGTGTGATTCAGCCTCCTGGCCGTGCTAGGTGTGTGTCATCCTCTGATATTTCTCTTTGGGATTTATACCCTTTGCTGAACTTGTCACTTCTTTTATTGGAGCTCCTATGGTAAGCGTTACGTAGGCTGAGTTATGTAGGCTGTCGTTCACTTCTCAAGCTCAACTTGGATCAACTACATTTATCTCCCAGCTACATGGATTCCAATTTGACCTTCACAAGGCTGGGACAGCTGGGGAGTGGAAAGAGGAGGAACTTTTGCCCATGGGGTTGGAGTGGGTGGAGATTTCCAAACTTTGCTGACTTTTAGGAGAAAAAACCCTGAAGGAGCCCTTGGGTCCTGTTTCACAATTCCAAATACATGCCTCTGGTTGTTTGCATTTCTCTCTTTTTGATTCAAACACTTCTGTGAATGACTCTCTGTCTTACTTTCTCCTGCCTATTTGATGGTGGGTTCTGTGCAAAGCACAAAAGGGAGAAATGATTGCTCCCACCTCCGGTGGGCAGCTCAAAGCAGCTTCCCTGGTGATTGCTGGTGATCAGGAGCAAGCTCAAATCCATTTTTCAACTATTCAGATTTATTTACTTACTGTACAGCATGAGAGACTGAGCCTGGTGCCTTCTGACTGAGCTACATCCCAGTGCTATTTTATTCTTCTTCATTTTGAGACAGGATCTAGCTAAGCTGCAAGCTTCTCAGACACCCTCCTGCCTTGTCCTCCCAGAGTTCTGGGATTACAGGAGTGCACACTTTTGACTTTGTCTTGAAGGAAGCCTGAGGATAAGACATGCAATGTCCTGGGCCAGAAGAATAGTGTCATCCAGTGGCTGGTCCCACAGTCCCCACAGTGTCCCCAGGGGAAGTATATTGAGTTGATTAGTCTATGAAGTGTCACAGGGCACAGAGATCCCATGTAGAATATTAGGCTCGCCAAAAGGTGGCGGCTGCTTTGAGTGTATTTTGAAATTGAGTTCCTCCAGATTTCTACTTGTTGGATCACAAACAAAATAATTCCTCCCCCAAAAAGTGACTTACAGTTTTATTATAGTGGCCACTTCTATTATTCTTTGCTCCTGTTTGTCCACAGCTGCTTGCAATCATACTTAAATAATGATAGTGTACATGTCTGAAGTGACAATTTTGTCTCCTCCTCTTCTCCTCCTCCTCCTCTTCACTTATCTCCCTCCTTTTCCTCTTTTTTTTCACCGCTGAGAATTGAACTAGGGCACTCAACAGGCACTGAGCTACACTCCCAGCTCTTTTTATTTTTTGAGAATGAGGGCTTGCATTTGTGATTCTCCTGCCTCAGCCTCCCAGCCTGCTAGAGCTACAGGAGTGCGCCACCACACCTGGCTTATTTGCTAGGAGCTTCGTGGCTTTGGGGAGCTTCATTTGAATCCCCTCACCACTCTTTAATGCTCTAATTAGCTCTTTGTTACAGATGAAAAATCTGAGGCTAAGAGTAGCATTCATGACCGCGCCCTGCAGCGTACAGACAGCATGTGGAATGTTAGGTGTGATGTTTGAAAGCCGCAGGTTTGGTGACTGTCTGTAGGTTACTTAATCATCTGGAATTTTAGCAGCTCTTACCTACCTCACTGTTGTGTTGTAGCATAAAAAGGGCAATGTATATAAGGATGCTGGCTAGGTTTTAACTCTTAGTATATCTATAACTCTTCCATTTTGGAGTTACACACTGCAATAAATATCTCTTTATTATTGATGCTTCTTAATATTTAAAAATTTCTTAATGGGCTAAAGATGTAGTTCAGTAGAATGCATGCCTAAGGCCGTGAGTTAG
Source organism: Ctenomys sociabilis (assembly GCA_004027165.1). Classification (NCBI taxonomy): domain Eukaryota; kingdom Metazoa; phylum Chordata; class Mammalia; order Rodentia; family Ctenomyidae; genus Ctenomys; species Ctenomys sociabilis. The sequence continues at coordinate 33,711 of PVKA01015987.1, read as the reverse complement.
ATTTTCAGCCTTGGAAAAAGATTCCTTAAGATAAAGTCCTGTTATTAACATTTTAAGATGATTCCTGATATCAGTTCCCAAGCGTGCACCAGTTAGTACAGCTCGCAACAGCATGAGATGACAAGTTTTCCCACCACGCTCTACTCCCGGGTGACATCTGAAATTTCCGGCTAGTGGGTGAACAATGTTGGTGCGTCGCTTGAGTGGGCCTCTCTTTGATCATAAACAAAATGAAACATTTTTATGAATACTTGTTAGCTAGCTGGCTGTGTGTTTTCTGTGAATTGTTTTCTCAAGTTCTTTGCCATTTTACCCATTACGGGCCTAATATTTTGTGTGGCTGTATGTAAGTTCTTGATGTAACACCAACACCAGCTCTTTGTTACATCTGCTGTGAAGGTTTGCTCTAGAGTTGAGTGGCTCCGAGGAGCTTTATCAAGTGGCTGTTTATGTTTACAGTGTCCAATTGTCTGTCCGCTGCTATTTCCTTCAACTTACTGTGTAAAGTTTTCATCCTTGTGCACCCTTTGCTGGCATATTCTACAGATGGTTGTTGAATAACTTTCTCACATTTTTCCTTGATTATTATTCTGTCTAGATTTATATTTCTGGGATTATATTTTGCAGTCTGTTCTTTTGAGAAATTATTAGTTTCATGAAGGATTTCAGTTTATTGTCCTGTAATGGTGTATGTAACATTCTCTTTGGATTTAAGGAAAAAATCCATTTTCTGTAAATTGTCTTATCTCCTCATTTCTAATTAAAAGTGTTTCTTAATTATGTTTGCTAGGTTTGTTTACACTAGACATCTTATCAAAAATCCAGCATTTGAACTAATTTATCATTCTCTTGCTTTATGCTTAAGATTTATTTATTTCAGCTTTTATCTTTATTTACTTCATCTTTCAGAATTACTTTTCTGTTTAACTTTTCAGGGAGAGGCTTAGTTAATATCAGCGTAGATACTCTCAGCCTGAATAAGACACTGAGGCCAGAAACATATGGTGAGGGGAGCAAAGCTGATGCGTTATCATCGCGCGCTTATCAAGCAGAGACCAGCAAACTCAATGGACCAGCTAACTCAGTGGGAGGAGTTCCTGTGGAGGGAGCTGCCTGTCAGATATGGGAAGAGCTGAAAAGGCCGCGGGGTTGGTGAGTCATTACAGAGATCCACGAGCTGCCTCTTCTCTCCCACACACAGCTGCAGGGACCAGAGGGGGAAAAGATGGCATCAGACATCAGGAGCCGGCCTACTTGGAGGGCCCCAGAAACACAGCTCTGGTAAGACACCAGAGCCAGAGACACGGCAGAGACATAACCTGGCTTGTTCACCTCCCTCCCCTGAATCTTCCACCAGTGCCTCTCCTTGGCAGATATTTGTTGGAAGCTGGTTGGCAAAGGAGCATGGGAAATGTTATTTAGAGGGGTCAGGACCTGGTGGTGGGAGCAGGAGAGGGAAAGTTCTGTGGACCTGAGGAAGACAGCTTTCTGAAAATGTGCTTAGTCCATCTATGGGGTTCTATCAGAAGACCACAGATGGGGTAATTTATGCGGAGTGGGAATTCATTTTTTACGGTCCCAGGGCTGGGAATCCAGGATGAAGGCACCAGGCTCAGCCTGTTCTGTGGGCTTTCTTTCTGCTTCTACTTGTGGCAGGAGAGAGGGAGAGAGGGAGAGAAAGAGAGAGAGAGAGAGAGAGAGAGAGAGAGAGAGAGAGAGCCAGATAAAAACAGAGACAGAGAAACAGGGAAACAGAGAGAGAGAGACAGAAACAGAGATGGAGAGACAGACAGAGAGACAGAGACCGACAGAGTCTTGTGAGGTAAGTAAGGACTTCCCCAAAGGATTCCCCTGTCAGCACTGCTGCATTATCAACTAAGTTTCCACACTTGAATTTTGGGAGGGATTCATCCAAACCCAAGTTCCTGCAGATGACAGGGCTGCCACCAGGATTCTGTTAAAATCTTTGCTAAGTCCCACAGCCTTCGCTTCTGTGTTCCTTCCTTATTCTCCCTTCTCTCTTCCTTTAGACTAAGCTCTTTCAGAAGCTAAATCACTTCCTGCCCTGGCTGTTTCCTTAGTCAAGTCTATCTCTTTGTCTATCTTTTATTTTTCCCTGTTCTTCTTTTAAAAATTGGCTTTATAGATTAGTAGGTTTCGCTTTGGCAGATTTGCACATGCACATATCAAGCGGTATTTGCACCCCTCTTCATCAAGCCCTTTGCCCTGGCTGCCCTTAAGTTTTAATTTTGTGGGGATGAGTGAGTGTGATTTTGCTCATGCATCCATTGGCCCTGTTACCCGCCCCTCCCCCATTTGCTTTTCTTGTCATCTGTTGTGTATTCCACACATTAGGAAGAGCATGTGATATTTATCCTTCTGCATGTGGCCATTGCACTCCTGATGATCTCCTGACCCCATCCATTTCCCTGCAAATGACAGCTTGTCACTCTTCCTTGTGGCAGTAGACTACTTACTTCCTTGTGAATATCCATTGTGTTGATGCACAACTAAGCTGGTTCTATAATTTGGCTCTTGTGAACTGTGTCACAATAGACTTGGGTATGCAGGTGTCCTCTGTCATCTTATCCATTTGTACCTTCCGAGGCCTGTGGACAGAGGTGGGAAATCTCCATCTGTAGTGTTGACTTCCTTCCTCAGTTGTGTCTATTTCTAGCTAGAGATGTCTGCAAACAATTGTAAAACTTTATGATGTTCTCTCTTTCCTTCTTTATCTTTCTTTCTTTCTTTCTTTCTTTCTTTCTTTCTTTCTTTCTTTCTTTCTTTCTTTCTTTCTTTCTTTCTTTCTTTCCGACAGAACCAGGGATCGAACTTGTGCTTGACAAGGAACCACTTATTCCACTGAGCCATCTCCCCAGCCCCTTTCTCATCTATTTTATTCTCTGCTTTTATTTCTCAGTTAGTAGAGGTCCCTGTACCTAGGCATTAGACTACACTGGGTCGGGTAGTCCTGATCCTTTCCTTCTTCACGTCCTGTGTTGTGCTGCAGGGACCTGCTTAATCCTATGCCTTGGGAGCCCTCACTTCTTTCTGCTTCTCATAATGCAGCTGGACCAGCTCCCATAAGTCCATTCTCCTCTGACCTCATGCAATAGTCTTGTTGGTCTCTCTCTTTCCTACTACATTGTGCACTCTGGCACTGAAGCAGTAGAGTTTTTCTTTCCTGTAATTTTTCAGGGGAGGAGTGAGGGTACTGAGATTAATAGAGGACCTTTGCACAAAACCATACCTCTAGGTATGGTGTATTGAATTCTGAGATAGTGCCTCCCTAAGTCACTGAGTTGTCCACATTGGGTTCAAACTTGTGATCTTCAAACCTCAGTTTCCCAATGGACAAATCAGTTGATTGACTGATTTTAGGACAATAGTATTTTATTATTTCTCCAGCTTTGAATCCCACTGAGTTCTCTTCTCTGTGGTATTGGCTGTGGCCAATTGGGGTGGGCTGGAAACCTCAGGAAGGATACGGTCTCATGTCTGTCCATCCCCAAATCCCTCATCTTGCCTGTCCATGTGATTGGCTCGGACTTCTTCACAGTGTGGTGGGCTCAAGGCCATCCACGGTTTCACATGGTCATTGGCGTGGAAGAGAGAGAAAACAAAAGGTCCCAGGTCACAGAAGGTCTAGGCTATTCTTCTGTCATGTACTACTGGTCAGTGGAAAACAGGCCCCCCTTGGGCTCAAAGGGAAGGGACACAAATCCCTTGTTTTGCTGGAGCAGTGTGCTTAAGTACAAGGAAGAGAGGACTCAGTGGCTCTTGGGGACTCTGCCACAGCCTGCGAGGCCAGCAGGCAGGAAGCCAAGCCATGAGGTCAAGTGAAGAAAGGAGCACCCTTCCTGGCAGTAGGGTTGGTGTGTGAAGCATGTAAACTGAAGAATGCTGGGTTTTGATAGTGGGAAGGGAGTGGGATTGGTGGACAGTACCCAACTGGCTGATTTGCATTCGAGAGAAAAAATTCCCTACAAATCAGAGTTCCCATGACATCATGGATTTGTGAGAATTAAATATCTAGACACGAATCTGTCCTTTTTGCTTCATCCAAGCAGTAGTGTTAGAAGTATGGGCCAGATCATGCTTCTTAAGGCCATAAACTCCCAGAGGTTTTTCAAGTGTATGGGTTTGCCTTGATGTCTGTTCTCTCAAATCACTTCCCGTCTTCTTTCCTTCCTTCCTCTTTCTGAGTGGTCTGCCCTGGCCGCCTGGCCCAGCCACATGCTACATGACCTACACTCCCCTGGGAAGGCTGGGCTATTTTACAGTCCCACCCTAGTGAACCCTTGGTGAGGGATGGAGGTCTGATGGATCAAGGCTCTTAAGCCTTAAGCAATAAATAACTTCACACCTATTTTCTGCCAGCTACCCCTTGGTCCTGCAAAGTAGCGGTTCATAAGGTGGGACTCCCAGACCAGTACTAGCATCAGCAGCCCCTGGGGACTTGTAAGAAAGGCAGATTTTCAGGTTCCAATGTATTCTACTGAGTTAGAAACTCTTGACCTAGAGGATTAGGAATCTAGATGTTAACAAGCCCTCTAAGTGATTCAAGCTCAAGGAAAGGCCAAGAACCACGTATTATAAGGTTCTTCTCCTGAATCTTGGATCTTACTCAGTATGTGGGTTTTCTTGGTGTAGCCCCTTTTTATCACCTTGGGCAGGGTTAATGGTCTCCTCTTTCTTATTGCCTTAGCAGTTTCTTGATGCCTTACTAGCTGTTACATACCGGACTATCACATACAAGCTTAAATATCACATGGCTTCTCTTACATGAGAAACCCCAAAGTGAAATAAATAAAGGAGCAAACAGAAAGGTAGATGAAAGGACACAGAGAGACAGATCTGTTACAAATGCGAAGGTGGAAGGGGTAGGGAAGTGAAAAGAATGAAGATGTGTTATGTACACGTACCAAGTCCCCATGATGAATGTATTCATTATGTATTGCAAAAGCATAGTATTAAAAATTAAAAGAAAAAGCTGTTTGGCTGGTGCGGTGGTATTGTCAGGTAGTTCCTTTTGAAATGGTTCCCCAACTAAAACTACTCCAGGTCCTCCTTGCCTCAAACAAAGAATTGGATGAAGCAAGCCAAAAACCTTGAAGAGTGAGCTATGAAGGGGTAAGAGAAAAAGTACCTCTTCAGAGTGAGCTGGGGCCAAACAAAGAGAGGAAATGATAAAAGTAAGAATAAAAGTGCTCTCTGCAGGGCCAGTAAGATAGCTCAGTGGACTAAAGCACTTGCTTAGGTAAATGAAGGGACCATGGTTCAATCCCCAGCATCACATGCTGTAACAGCCCTGCCTCCAGAAGCAGCTGAGCTGGCCAGAGTCTGGGTGTGGTGGCGCATGCCTGTAATCCCAGCACCGGGGAGGCTGAAAGCAGGAGGATCACCATGAGTCCAAGCTGTGTAGTAAGACTCTGAACAACCAAATACATTAAACAAAAGTTCTCTCTGCATCCACAGGGTGGGCCACCCTGAGGAGCCATGACATGGGTTGCCTGTGAGTCTTGTCTCCTCTTTATGCTGTCCACATCATGTGGAAGCCCATGAGAACTTCCACTTCCAGGGTTCTGGGAATTTGTGGCACTGTCCTGGGATCTCATAATTGACAGGTCCTGCTTGTTTCTCAAGCCACTTTTGGCACAGCCTACTTCCTGGATCATGGCACACACCTATAATCCCAGTGGGCTAGGACACTGGGACAGGAGTCATAAATTTGAGGCCAACCTGGGGTAACTTAGCAAGACCTTGTTTCAACATTAAAAAAAATATAGGGGCTTTAGGTGTGTCTCAGTGCAAAAGTCCTGGATTCAATCCCCAGCACTGCAACAAACAAACAAACAGTTAATCTATTAAAATAGACTGCAAACTCCTCAAAGGAAAGGACTATCTTTCATCATCTTTGATTTTCCAGGTCCTCTAAATTTCCTAGAAATTTACTTTCCTAGAAAGTCTTGGAATAAACAGAAATTTAGGCATGCAAAGTCAGGTAAAAGTTCACAGACAGTACAACCAGAAACTGACAAATTTTAGGTTCAGATAGTAGAAAGGCAGTGGCATTGATGGGCAATGTACTCCTGGCTGATTTTCGTGTGAGAAAAAACAAGATCATATATTGCTTAAGGACGGAAGATATACTCTGAGAAATGTATCCTTAAATGATACTCTTATGAAAACAGCATAGACTGCACTTGTATAAACTACAAGGGTTGCAATGTCACTAGAAGATATAATCTTATGAAGTCATCATCATAAATGTGGTCTACTGTAGGCAAAAGTGGGTTATGCAGTGTGTGACTACACAATAAAAACAACTGTTTAACAAACACTTTCCTAATACTTACAACCAGGCATTATCTTGAGTGCTATAACCTTTTAAAATCTCTTAATCCTCATAACAAGGCTTCAGGGGCAAGTATAACTATCACCTTCTACATAAACAAACCTAGGCCCAGACAGATTGAAGTAACCCTTAGTCAGGCAGCCATGAGTCAGAATTGTGGCTTGAATTGAAACTGCCTGTAGATTCTTGGTTCTTGAACGCTGTGCTGTCCCCAGGCAGTCTGAGAATGGCAGATATGTACAGTGTCCAAGGTGGCTGGCAAATTGGGCTGCTCCGCCATTGCAGAAATCCTTTCTGGGCCTGCATGTGGCTCAGTCCATCCCCAAAGCCACAGTGCAGGCCAGCTAGGGCAGTATCTCAGCAGGCTTCAGAGCTGGCTTAGCATTTGCCTCCCTGCAGCGGGGGAGGCCCTGGGCTCATGGTATGGAGGGACTTATTTGTCTGAGAATAGCAACCCTTTGGCTGACCCCAGGAGACCCTTTAGTCTTGAATGAGTCAGGCAATGTCTCAAAAGGATTTTGGAGACTTTAAAATGCACTACAGTAGTCTCTCCAGCCTTGCATGGTCTCTGCTTACCTGGAGATCTGTATAAGGCATTCTGCAAAGGGAAAGCCTCATTTCAATCCTGAGTACTTAGCACATTCATATCCTCTGTCTAGTACTGTGCTGTCCCTCCAGAAAGCACAAGAGAAGTGTAGGATTGGTTTATCGGAGACTTCCAGAATAGTTGGAGGAGAATGAAGGCACACACATGAAGAATTAGGGCAGGGTGTGATTTTTATATATTAGCATACAGCAATTAGGGTAAATTCAAGTGCCAAAGTGAGTGATTCCAACAATTAGAGAACAGGGCGGCGTGTTGTAAGACGTGGATTATGTGTTATGAATAATAAGTCTGAAATGAGTTAGAGAAAGTAGATAAATGAGGGCTGGGTGGGGAGGGAAGGTTTTAGGAAGCAGCAAGATTCCATCTGTAATGCAGGAAGTGAGTAAAAAAGTGGCAACATGGGCTATCTTGAGTTAGAGCCTTAGGAAGAGCCAGGCACTGTTCTGAATGTTTTTGGCTACTGCGTTTGATTTTCATAGTCGCCTGATGAGGCAGGTCTTATTGACATCTTCATCTGCTAGATGAAGAAGCTGGAGCCCAGGAAGGTCAAGCATGGCCACTGAGACACGGGTTGAAAGTGAAAGAGCTTGGGTTTGGACCACGGTCAGCACTGGTGCTTAGAATTTGCTGTTTGTGCTCAGACACTGGGCAGCCTGGGGCGTTTGTCTATGCCGCCTGAAGGGGGGCCAGGGCCCAACTATGACAGCAGGGTATGGCTGAGTGTGCCAGAAGGACAGGACCCATGTGGCATGAGTCACCAGGGGCCCACATGCTGAGCTCTGTGCATCCATCCTGCTGGAACGCAGTGCAGTTTGCTGTCCCCTAAAGCAGCCTGCCGACTGCCTCTGTCTCCACTCCCAACAGCAGTGGTGACAAATGTCAAGGGATGTCTCTCGCTGCTCACTTCTCGGCCCCTTGCTGGGTTCTGGTGCACTCGGAAGGAACAGCACTCCTCATGTTTGCCAGGCTCTCTGTGACTCAGTTTTTCCCTGCCTGCCCAGCCTTGGCCCCCACCACACCTGCATTCTTCCTTCCTTTCACTCCAGCTCACTGAGGAGATTTCCTGGTCCTTGGAGCTGTGGCTTGGATGTGGTTTGTCTCCCTACACTGGCTGCGTGGTCCCCAAGGTGGTGATGTAGAGGTGGCAGAACTTAACTTGTGAGGGCTGTTGGATGGAACAGCTTAATTCTCCTGTGTCCAGGTTAGGTTTTGCAAGCATGACTTTTTATAAAGCGAGGCTACCCCATGCTTTGGATCATTTTGCATGGAATTAGATTTTTCCTGCTTCCCTGTTGTAGCCAGGGGTCCCCTCACCAGGCTGCTACTGCTGTGGGGTGTGGATCTTCCAGCCACCAGAATCATGAACCAGGGAAACCTCTCTACTTTATAACTTAGTCAGCCTTAGGCATTTTGTTGCAGTGATGCAAATTGGACTAAGGCACTTGTATATGATGATTTCATTCGTGTTTTGTGGTCTGGGTCTTTGCTTCCTCTGCCAGGTGTACCTTTCTCTTGACCTTCCCATGAGGGATTCTTCTCTATGCCAACTCCACCTGCTTAGAAAGACCTTTCCCCTTGCCCTAGGTTATGCGGCACCTTCTCCATTTTTAATCACATCTTTTCCCCCAAAGCTCTTTCCCACCAGCTAAAATTCTTGTTTGCTTCTTATATCCGACTGTTACCTGGCAAATCAATGCCTATTCTCTCTCTCACTCTTTATTTTCTTTACTAACAGAATTCAGTTTTCTTTGGGCAAACAATACATCCAACTGGGATAATAGTTCCCTTCCAGCTTCCCTTGTAAGAGGAGCCAATAGACTATACACACTACCTCAGAGCTTGGGCTTCAGGGTAAGCTCATTAAAAGGGCCCGAGTCAGCATAGAGGCATCCCTTATTTCCTTCCCCTCTTTCTCTGTCTTCTTGCTAGAACGTGGATGAACTGAATGGCATCGTGGCAACTATTTTGGAATATTAGGTTCTCTGGCAGAGGAGAGCTACATCCAAAATGTGACAAGTCAGAAAGACAGGAGAAGTCTGGGTGCTTGAGTCACCCAGACATGTACTTTGGACTGCTAATTCCTAGACTTATTCTGTGTGGTGGAAATTAGACCTCTGATCTGCTTAAGTTGGCGTTATTTGGCTTTCCTTCTCCACTTATCAAACCCGCTCCTAACTAAGAGCCTTGTTTCCTTGCCTCACATGGGACTTTCTTGAGCCCAAGGATTTTGCCTTTACCATTTCTACTGAATCTGATTCCTGTGCTATTATACAGCACATGGTAGGCAGTCAGCACATATTTGTTGAATGAGTGCAAAGTAATAGAGAGAACCTGGTGAGATTTCACGAGGTGCTATTTATGGGACGTGGCAAAGCGGTGCAGCGAAACTGTGTTAAAGTGCTTATGCGGACACAAAGGCGTCTGCTCCTGCTCAGACCCAGTCCTCTGTCGGTGGAAAGGCTTTCAGCCTAGGTGCTCCCTCTGCTCACCACTGCTGCCTGCCTTGACCTTGATGCAACTTTATTTCCAGTGCACCGTGTTTCAGGGTTCACTGCAGCAGAAAAACGCGGGGAACTGTGCTCCAGCTCTTAGCACACGCCGCCTGGAAGTGATACGTGTCATTTTGCTCATGCTTTGTGTGCCAAAGTCAGTCATGTGGCCACAGCTCACTTCAGGCGGGTAGGAGGGGAGGGGAAATGGGACTCTTGGAGAAGAAGAGTAGAGTCAATCATGGGATCCATGCTGCCTTGATAACTGCTGAGGAGGGCGTGGGTAAGAGTGTCAAATGGCTCAGGCAGGGAAGAGACAGTCCTAAAGTCCAACTGAGCATGCTGATTCCTGCAAGAGGAAAGAAGCCTCTCTTTTCCTCTATTTGCACATTGCTAATTTTCTTCTTCTTTTTTTTTTTTTTTTGAACGCTGAGCTACATTCCCAGTCCTTTTCTCTTTCATTTTTTTATTGTGAGACAAGGTCTTGCTAAGTTGTCCAAGCTGGCCCCAAACTTGCAGTCCTCCTGCCTCAGCCTACCAATTAGGTGGTATTACAGGGATGCACTGCTGTACTTGGTTTGAATTCATCTTTGAAGTAAGAGTGACTGCTCGCCACACAGACCTGTCTGAGGCCCAGCTAGAAGCGTCAGCAGCGTGAGCCTGTGCACCTCCAGACCTCGCCTCCAGACCCTGCCTCTGTGCCACACACTATTACATTCTGTTCACCCACTTGGTTCCTGCTGCTGGGCTTGGTCTTGGGCAGTGTGTTCTGGGCCTTTATATCCTCTTTGTTCACACCAATCCTAATGCCTTGCGTCCTACCCACTCTAGGGTTTTGGATTAAGCCATAAACTGGCTCAAGCTAAAATGTGAGAGTTTGATAAAATGACTCACCTACCGAATTTGCATTTTAATGGAGGCCCTCAGCGCCTTAAAAGAGAGGGGCTGTAATTTCAGGCATGGTGGTAAGCAGGTTGGTAAAATATTTTTCTCCAGGGGAGCTCTTTAGTGTGCCTTAAATCTTACCACACCAGGCTGTCTGCAGGGCAGGACGACTCTCTCCACTGACTCTGTCACAATTCCAGCCAGCACCTCCTGGGGAGAGGGCAGAATGCTAACAGCGCAGGCCCTATTTTATGAAGCATATTGATGAGAGAAGAAAGGGAACTTATTCCGAGGAGGTGGGACTCAGGTGTGAGGAGGAAAACAGATACACCATCCCTCTACCTTGTCCCCTGATAAAATATCTGTTGGCGCTCAGGGTGAAATTAGGCTGCTTTTTCCATAAAAGACAACTCGGCTTGCTGCGCAGTTGTGCAGGCAGCTAGGTTTCTTCCCTACTGTTTGACATTTTCTGTGCTTGTTGCTAAATCTTTGACAGGAGCATTAGCTGGGCTGAAGAATAATAGTGTTGTAAGAAAGCTGATAATGGCCTAGAAAAAAGTATGTATAATACATACCTTGACATTGAATCACTGAATACTTTAATAAGTAATGCACACAAACGGAGGCCTTTTGTGTTGACACAAAATGTAAGCTCTACCTTTCTTCCCATTGAGAAGCATAAAGAATGGGAGAGAGGGAAATAGAAAGAAGAAATTCAAATATTTTCCTTTGGGGACTTTGATGTGCCAATGTACTATCCACCCAGAGGGTCTTTTTAACTTCCTTAAGTGTTAGAGAGAATAAGGAGAGAGAGAGAGAGAGAGAGAGAGAGAGAGAGAGAGAGAGAGAGAGAGAGAGAGAGAGAGAGACAAGAGACAGCATGTGCTGTATTTCTTAATGTTTTCTAGCAACCAGTTCCAGATGTGGGAATCTTACTCTAGCAAGGCTTCCAGAGTCGCAGGGGTTACAGAGGCTTATTTGTAGGGACCAGTAAAGTCACAGTAGCTCAGGCCTCAGCGACCAAAAGCAACACTTGGAGCCAGAATGGGGCCCCTGACCTGAAATACGTCATCCTCTAGAGAGGAACCACTGAGCAGGTCATGGGACTAAGACAGAGCCTCAAGGTCTCTGTGAGGAGCAGGTCCTGGTCCCTCTATTTTTTGACCCCCCCCCCTTTTTTTTTCTGTGGTACAGTGGCCTAAACCCAGGGTCTTGCACCTGAGCTACAACCCAGCCCTATTTATTTATTATATTTTGAGATGGGATTTCTCTAAGTTACTAAGTTACCCAGGCTGAGCTCAAATCTCTGATCCTCCTTCCTCAACTTCCTGGAATGCTGGCATTACAGGGGTGAACCACCTTGCTATGTTGATTTAGAAATCTGTATGCATTTCCATTACAGAGGCCCCATTGTAGGATGTCAGATGACTATCTCCAAACCTTTTTATTTCTTTCTTTTACTCTCCAGCTTTCTCAGTAAAAGCTGTGATTGCCCCCGCCCCCGTACACATGTTCTTCCCCACCTTCATCTATCTGTACAGCAGTTCCTTGGTGACAGCTATTGCTTTTCTCCTCTCGGGGTGGGGTGCTGGACCCAAACATGCTTCATTGCCACCTGCAGATGATACTTAACGTTGACTGGAGAGGGATTTGCATAGGATATTTTTTGGTGAGAGCTAACAAGAAATAAGGCTCACAGTGGCTTGAATAATAAATGTTCTTATTTATTTATTTATTTTTCTGTATTTTTAGGGAAGGGACTGCAGGATGTTCAGGGTCTCACTACTAGATTGGACTCATAGTGATCTTCCTGTTTACAGCCTCTCAAGTGCTGGGATTACAGGTGCACGCCACCACTCCCAGTCTCAATGGCAGTCTCAAAACACCCCAGGGGTGGGGCCAGCACAGTAGGCCCAGGGATCAAATCCCCAGCCCCCATGCCTGCTTGCGGACGCTTTTATCTGCTGAGTTATTTGGCCGTCCCAAATGTTCTTACTTTAACCAGCCTTAACCAGAAGTCCATTGTTATGTCGTTGGAGCTGTGGTTCCCCAGTGCCATCAAGGTCCCAGATTTTTCTTCTTTTCTCCTTTGCCAGTTCTGGGTATGATGGGTGTTAGGGTTTGAATCTAGTTGTCCCCCCAAAGCCTTATACAGTCACTGGGGCAGGCTTCTGGGGTTTGTGATTAATTCATGACCCAGAGCTGGGATTATGAGTATGAGTGCTACATGTGCCCTGAGGTGCATAGTCTGAACACAAAGCAAGGAAGCGAGAGCGGCCTCCACAGCCCCTGCTCCTCCCTTTGTTCTATTTCCCACGGCCATGAACTGCTGCCCTCTGCCACGTGCCACTCTGTCTTGGAGCCAGCTGAGTATGGACTGAAACCTTCACGAACCATGAGCTAAATAAACCTTTTCTTCCTTGAGTTTGGGTGTCAGATATTTTGTCCCAGCAATGAGAGAAAAATAACCAAGACAATGGGCATTTGGATCTCATGTTCACCAAATAGGTGCTGTGGTCTTCTGCATTCAAGGAAGGCAAAAGGGATCTGGGTGACAAAAAGGATTTTCTTTTTTGATCAAGGAGGGAAAAATCATTCTCCAAGGATGCACCAACCATCTGATTTTCAAGTTTCATCATCCAATGATAGATCTCCTAGCTATCAGAAGGGCTGCAAATATTAGCATCTTGTGACAGGAAAGGGGGGGGGTCATCATAAAGAACTCAGACTCATCACCATTCATGTCTTGGAAAGAGCTAGGTTCCTAGGGAGGGTGGGCATCCAGGACTCAGATTCCTCCTGCTGAGCTGTCTGTCTCTGTATAGACAGGACACGTTAATCCTGTCACTGGTTTGTGCCACAAATAAGCATCTTACTTTCTAGTGTGGGAGTGTTCCCAAGTGCTGGCTGTCATTGTCTCCATAAGAAATGATATGTCTTTTTACAGATTTTCATTAAAAAAAAAAAAGAATGCATTTATAGGAAGCTATTTTGCTCACGATTATATCAAATGACATGCTTCAAAGGGTGATAATACAGATGTTGGATATGAGACTGTGAAGGAGCTTCCGCGTGTGAGCAAGGGTTGTGCTCCAGAAAGTAGCCCCCAGCTGACAGTCCGTAAAGTGAAACCTGGATTTCCCTAAAGCGTGTTATGAAATTGGAAAGTATTCTATAGGTAGAAGATGTAGCTGAGAAAAAAGAGGCAAATGAAATTTCTCTGTGGTGTTGAGAGTCTCAGACTGGGCTTTCTGGCACCTATTGGCGCTTTTTCAAACAATGATGCTCTCAAACATCTCTTCAAGTCACAAAATCACAATTTCAGAGGAGGAGGTGTGGGAAGCTGAGGATTTCGGAAACTGATCCACATGATGCTGATTTTAAAGCAGATTTAGGATCACTGCTGTAGACTCAGGTATGTGGGTTTGTGGAATTTAATGAGGCTGTGGAATAATTTGGTCCACTTCCTCATTTTAAAGATGCAGGAAGAGAAGTCAAGAGAGGCTGGCTTTGCACTTGCAGTGATCCCCCTGCCTCAGCTTCCTGAGTACTGAGATTATAGACCTGCACCACCATGCTTGGTTTATCTTTTTTTTTGGCAGAACAGGGTAATGAACTCAGGCCCTCATGCTTGCCAGGGAAGCACTTATTTCACTGAGCCATCTCCCCAGCCTCCTCGTTTATCTTTGATATTTATGGTTTTACTCAGTACATCATCCACTAAGAAGGAATTTAGTACATTTTATGTGGAGGCACCACAGGATTCCCCCCCCCCTTTGGTACTGGGGATTGAACTCAGGACCTTTTAACTAAATTATATCCCTTGACCTTTTAAGCATTTTTAAGACAGGATCTCACCAAGTTGCTAAATTGCCCACACTGGGCTTGAACTTGTGATCCTCTTGCCTCAGCTTCCCAGAGTACTGAGATTACAGCCCTGTGCTGCTGCATCCGGTGTTTCCACAGCTCTGTGGTGTTTTATGAATTTAGAACATGCTGCTCGTTGTCAGGTCTCTCACTCCTTTCTTTTATCAGAATATGAGATTTTCTACAGGAGTCATTAAAGTTAGTCTCAGAAGTCCTTCCTTGAGTTGTAGATGTGTCCTGTTTTATAGAACTGGTCATCATAGTTTGCCATGGGGTACCAATATCAAAAAGGTTACTTTCAGGGGGCTGGGGAAATAGCTCAGTAGAATAATGGCTTGCCTGGCAAGCGCAAAGGCCTAAGTTCAATCCCCAGTTTCATCAAAAGAAAAAAAAAAAAAAAAAAGAAACTTTCCAAGCAGAAATCTGAAGATTTTTATACATTGTTCTTTTGTCTTTTTATAAGACAAGATTTTGCTCTGTAGTTCAGGCTGGTTTAGAACTCACTATGTAGTCCAGGTTTGCCCCAAACTTGCAGCAATCCTGCCTCAGCCTCCCTAGCGCTGAGATTTTAGTTATACACCACCATACCAGGATGATTTTACATATACTGTGGCAGCCATCTTGTTAAAAAATCTGTAAAATGAGCTTTTTTGCATTATAGGTATTTTAATGACAGATTCATCAAACTTTCTTATTTTAAGAGAAAAAGTCCTATGATTCCATTCCTTACACTGAGCCAGCAATCAGAAACACTGAAGTGTCACCCAGGACTTAGAGGCAGATTTATTTACATTGAGGGGCACTGATCTGGATCATTCCCAGAGCATCAGGCCTTCGATCTCTGGTGGTCTAGGTTTATTCCCAATGGTTTGGGAAGCTGATAGGATTTAAGAGGTCCTGGGTAAGCAAGTAGGAAGTAGGGAGGCAGAATGGCTTGTCAGCCGGGGATTGGTTTATGCAGTGTACATCACAGTGACTGGCCTTTTTAAGAGAGGGGAGCAATCAGATCTGATATAGGAACTATTACCTGAGCAACTAACAAACTGAGTATCCTGGCTGGGGGGTAGGGGTGAGGGGGACATTTTCTGCTACAACGCAACATTTTTCTTCTGGATACTTTTTGTATTCTAGGCAATGTTCCAGATATTGCCTTCTGAGAGTCCTAGCATGACTGCGATGGGGGAGAGGGAGAAATGGAAGCAGAACAGTGACATTAAAATGTAGCAGAATAGTGATATCCTAACAGCAAAATAGTAACATCATAACATAACCAGCTTCCTGCAGTAGTCAGGGAATGTGCAGGGCCAGCTGGTGGCTCCAGGAAGGGATGCTCGAGTGGCCAGGCGTGTCGATGCTTTCTTTCTCCTGGGGTAGGGCAGCGAGGTGCCCTGTATGCAGGATGGGACTTCGGAGTAGAGTCCTATGGTGAGTAGGCACTCAGAACGCAAACACAGAAGAAAGGCACTCAATGTCTCTGTGAACCTCAGGCACGATGGTGCCAGGCACGAAGCAGCTTGGTGTCCTGTGGGAACTTCTAGGCGTGACAGAGGGTGTGTGAGATGAGGAAGCACAGCGGAAGGAGGCGGCTCGGAAAGGCTTCCGTGGTGTGCTGAAGCCCCTGGCAGCGTCCCCTAGACAGGCGGAAGAGTTTTCCGTAGGGAAGTTGCTGGCTCAGGTGAAGGGTTTGTGGGAAAAGAATCAGTGCCCACCCATGGTTGGAGACTGGCAAGGAACAGTGGTTTGGGAAAGCAGAATGCAAGACCGGGGGGGGGGGTGGGGGTGGGGGTGGGGCGGTGCAGAAACAACTGAGGATGAAGAGAGGTAGACAAGCTGACCGGATTTAAGAGGTCCAGGTGGTAGGTCCCGTGGCTGACTCCGAGCAGCCAAGAAAGAAAGAGGAGAAAACTGTAAAGAGCTGGGTGTGGTGACACATTCCTGAGGCCCTAGCATTCTGGACAGCTGAGACAGGGGAATCACACACTCAAGCTCAGTGACTTTGGGAGACCCTGTCTTAAAATTTAAAAAAAAAAAAAAAAAGGCTGATAATATAACTCAGCCCAAAGGCCTGGGCTTAACCCTTAGTAATGGAAGAATGAATAAATAAAAAAGACCAATTGAAGAACAGTCTTTATATTTCATATACTGGGAACAGAACAACACAAAGAAAATAATGTTTTGCTCTGAGGTGAATATAATGAGCGTAAGTGTTGGCACTGGATGTAGTGGGAAAATATATGATTTTTTAAAAATAAAACAAGAGACCTTGCAGTTTTATGTTTGAGAGTTATTGTTTTGATATTACCGTACTGATCTATGTTGAATGAGGAGAGATCTACGGCCACAAACCAGGAACCACTAACATGTAAGTACTTTGCTGTAGAACAAACCACCCCAAACTTAGGGCCTCAAAATAACAAGCATTTGTTATTTCTTGTTATGCTGTGGTTTGGCTCTGTGCTTCTCCGAGGGCGCTGGCCCAGCAGAAGCCAGATGTCCTTGAGCGGCCACTTTCTCTTGTTCTGTGGTTGGCTCCTTCTCCGCAGGAGCAATAAGGTGGCTTGGCCATGTGTCTGTATCACCCAACGGGCCTGTCTGGAGTCACGCACGTGGTGGTGGTGTCAGGATTCCCAAGAGGGACAAAAGGGAACTCCTCAGCGTGCATTCTTCAGGTTTCTGCTTGTGTCACCTTTGCTAAGTGCCATTTCTCCAGACAAGTCACCTGGCAAAGCCAGAGTCAATATCGAAATGGAGCAAGACTCAGAAAGGGAGATTATTGTGGCTATTTTTTGCAAACACTTTCCTGTAGAGTTATGACAGGTGGAAAGGGAACCCATAAATATCCTTGGTGCTTGGTAAAGTGCCAGACAATTTAGAGAAGCACACAGAGGCAAGAAACACTTACGAAGTCACACACACTAAGTGAATAAGCTGTCATTCAAACCTCACTCCAACCCGATCTAAAATTAGCGCATTATCATCCCCCACGGTCGCCACCTAATTAGTAGAAGCTCCTTATGTCCTCACAGCCCCCCTTTTGTGGCTGCTAAAATAAACACACGGAAAAAAAAAGAGTTGAGTGACTCTTTCAAAAGGGATTCGAGTGACCCTTTCAAAATGTGAGACCAGTGATTACATATTTGTATTCGGCCACTTGTCGTTGATAATGACTAAAGCTAATTGTTCATGTTATACCAGTTGGGGATTTTTAGGATATTAGGTTCTGTTAGCACATTGTGATTTGGCCCATTTGGCTAGGCTTGCCTGTGAAAGGGGTTTATTTTTCCTCATTAATTCTTTGTGCAGTCTGTTCTTTCAGCAGATGATGATTCCTGGCTTCAGGCTGGTTTTCAGGAGGAAAACCCTGGAGCACACACTGAGGAGGGTCCTCAGCCCCACCTTGTCACGGAATCTTTTACACGATGTGCTCTTTATGGTGCCTGTGTATGAGGTTTTCATGGCATAATACAAAGCATTATGTCAGGGTCGTCAGAGAGCCTGGGGGACTCCTGGCTTGCACCTACTGGCCTTTGAAGTTGGGTGGACTGGATTAGACAATGTGTAAATTGACATCCACTTGTAAGCATTCATTGTTCCCGATTTCTAATCCCTGCCTGAGAGGTCCCAGAGAAAGTGAAGGTCTGGCTCAGCTTGCTGTTCCAAGCCTTGTGTGGTCCCGACCCTCACGACTTCTCGAACTGTATTTCCTGCCACCATTCTGCACAGACATGCAGCACGCTGGCTGTTTCCTAAATGCTTGCATCCCCTTATTCCATCAAAATCTGCACGTGTGGTTCTTCCTGAAGGCCCTTCTCCTCTGAGGTCCTCGTTCATTCTCTTTTTAGTTCCAGCATAAACCTCAGAGGAGATTTAGAAGCCTCTGAGAAACCATCCACCTGTTTATCACTGTGCCCTGCTTCAGGGTGGGAGAGGTGGCAGTGCTTTTTTCCAAGACTTTTTTTTTTCTTTTTTTCAGTTCCAGGGATTGAACTCAGTACCTTGCGCTTGCCAGGCAAGTGGTTATTCTACTGAGCTATCTCCCCAGTCCCCTCTTTCCAACACTGTATAAATTTACCTTCTTCTTTTTTTTCTCTTTCCTTTCTTTCTTTCTTTCTTTCTTTCTTTCTTTCTTTCTTTCTTTCTTTCTTTCTTTCTTTTCTTTCTTCTCTCTCTTTTTCCTTCCTTCCCTCTCTCTCTCTCTCTCTCTTTCTTGCTCACTCTGTAGCCCAGGCTGGTTTCAATCTCACCACCATCCTCCTGTCTTAGTCTCCCGAGTGTTGAGATTATAGACATCACCACCACACCCAGTTCAATCCTGCATATATTTCTAGTGAGGCATCACTGTATTGTCTTTTATGTATTTCTTTACCTTTCTTTTTTCTCCTGTAGTACTTGAGAATTAGACCCAGAGCCTTCATACTGAGCTACATCTCCAGTACCCCCCCCCCCCCTTTTTTAGACACAGTTTTGAAAAGCTGCTAATTTGCCCATCCTGGGCTAGAATTTGCTATCCACCTGTCTCAGTCTCCAGAGGGCTGGGTTATAGGGATGGGTGCTGGGATTTATAGCTGTACCTTGTGGGCCTAGCAATTTCTAGAAGGCGTGTGGCCTGATTCTTTCTCTTTACTTCAAGCACAATACTTGGTACATAAATGAGGCTCAGAATAAGATGAGACTGAATAGCTGCTCCACTCTGTTCTACGTTCTCCACACAGGTCCTCCAGCCTTGTCTTAGCCTTGTCCTTAGCCTTGTACCAGTGCTAACCTCCATCTGACAATGCCTGAGAATGTAGCGTAACTGCCACCACTCACCACAAACAGTAAAATCTTCAGGTTTGGAGGAGAGGTCAAGTGTCGCCTCTAGCTTCTGGGTGCCTTTTGTTTTGGCTCCCAGGCAAGTCCAAGCTTTTCATAGCTGCTCTTCTAGTGACCTCTGTTTCATGGTGATTCAAAGTCCTTGAAACTGATGTTGTAATGAACCGGTACTCTGGTTTCTGACACACTTCAGATGGGCTGAAGATTCACCTAACCAAGGTGTGTGAAGACAGGGGGAGGCAAACCATGCACTGATGACAAGGAAGCGAAAGGGAGCTTTCAAGCTTGGGTTACTGGGAGAACAGCTGGTGGTGCCATTTGTAGAAACACCTACCGTGGGGGGAGGTCACGAGGGTGTGGGGCAGAGATGACTGATATTTGATCCTGCTAAGCTCAAAGAATTTGTGTGAGCTACAAAGTGAGCTTAAGGCCAGCCTGAACTGCACAGTGACACCCTGTCTCAAAAAGACAAAAAAAAAAAAGAAAGACAGAAAGAATTTGTGGGACTACAGTAGGCAGTCAAAAAGACTGGCGTCAGGCTGGGCAAGAGAAGACCAGTAGGATGGTGAGAAAGAATTCGGGTGGATGGGGCTTTAAGGAGGCATTGTATACAAACAAGAGAAACAGATGGACAGTATCTCACTGTCTTCTGTATCTAAAACAAAATACCCAATGATAGGTGACTTATAAAGTAAAGAGGTTTGCTTTGTTTGGCTCATGATTCTAGGGTCCAGATGTTCTAGTCTGCATGGTACCAAGGTCTGGTGAACGTTTCTGGCTGTATCAGCACGTGATGGAGAAGCAGGAAGGGATGTGCGTGTGTAGAAGAGGCCAAGGGCACAGGTGACCATGCTTTGTACCAATCTGCTCTTGCAAATGCCTCACTCCTGACAGACCTAACTCTCTTCTAAGGGACTAGCATTAATTCATGCACAAGATGGTCCCCCATAAGCTAGTTACCTTATATGAAGCCCCACATTTTAAAGGCTCCACCATTACCCTGGGGACAGAGCTTTGGGGAATTAATTCAACACATATCCAAGCACAGCAGGACACTTGAAGGACATCTATGGTTACAAGGAACTGGAGAGATGGCAAGAGTCATAGGAGGCCTAGAAGCGTATAAACCCACTGAAATGTTTAGGCCTTGATTGGAGTCTCTATAAATGGGAGCTCCTGTTTATGTATCGTAAATGAGAAAAGGAATTCAGCAATTCTGTCCTCCACAATGTGTGGAGTATTTAGAGGCTATAGATAAAGGTTAGCTCTCACCCAGGCAAATCTGTTTCTACTGAATCTGCTCAGCCAGTCGAGGAGGAGACAGATTTTATACAGGAGCAAGGAGCATTTCCATAAGGTGCAGATGACCAGTGGGAAATGTCAAGTGGCAGAATTACAGAGTTACTGCTAGAAGCTCTCACTGCTTTTCTCTTTGAATAATGAATCCCCCCACCCCAGGCTTTCCCCAAGAGCAAACAAGCATATTTTTGGTTTATAAGCACAATAACTGGACTCAGAAGGGATGGCCCCAAAGGCATTTTTGTTTGTTTTATTTGTAATAGGTTATCAGCACTCAGAGAGTACCTTGGAAATTCTTATTTATCTATGGTAGTACAAATAAATATACATAAATTAGATGCATTCACAATGTTTTATAGCCATCAACATTATCCATTTCTAGAAATGTATCATCATCCCAAATAGAAACTCTGTAAACAATAGCTCCTTATGTCTGCCTCCTCCTAGCCTCTGCATACAGAATTGTATAGCACTTGCCTTCTGTGTCTGCTTTATTTCACTTAGCATATCCTTAGGAATTCTGAATTGTGCTCTGGAATTTGGCTGCCCTAATGTTTTGGATACAGATTTCGGTAGTATGTGACATAATTCCTCAATTATTTTCTCAGAGGCTTTTTGTTCAGCCCCCTCTTAAGATGATGAATAGATGTTCTCTCCAAAGGAGCCATTGTGCACATTTTTAGGATATCATGTGACGATCATTTTGGTGGTGGCTTTGAGTTTTTCCAAAGGCCTATTAGGCAGAAACCATGGCATATGGTGACCCTAATGCACTGGAAGACGCCCGAATCACTTACTCCTGGGTGTGTAGGGCCCTGGAAGTCCTTCAGTCTGCAATAGGGTGTTTGGACTTCCTTATTTTTAGTGATTATGTCCCCTATGGTGTGAACACTTGTCACGTGTCAAAATACTCCTTTGTGCCAATGGCTTTAGTCAAATTTTTTAACAAGCCCTGATTTTTTGTTTCTTGTTACTAGATTCAACAGACATAAAATTACTCTGTCAAACTGCTCTAAAAACTTTCTATATTTTTATGCCCAATTTCTATAATTATCTTATTGTGGCCCAATGGCAGGGCACGGTAGGGTGCTCCACTTCAAGTGGGGAGGGCTTGAAAGTTCTCTTTAATACATTTTTTGAAGGATGTCTTCCCTTAGAAGAGCATTTCTTTCTACTGACTCTTTATTCCCTTCTACCATGGGAGGTGATTTGTTTACTTAAACAAATCTCCAAACACTGATTGTTGAGAGGCCAGGGGTGGGCGGGGTGGGCAAGTTTCTTTTCCAATTGGTGTGTATCAGATTTACACCGAGAACTCTGAAGGGAATCCATGAAGCATCATTGGCCAGAATTCTTATTTCAAACTCACTGCTGTCAAACTTGGTTCTCTCAAGGCCCTGCTCTAGGGAGTTGGTGAAATCAATTCCCAAGGGAAGTAAGCCATGAATGAGTCACCTAGGAAATCTTCTAGCTTGCTGAGCTTGGTGATGCAACTCTAATAATACGCCCACTTGTAGGGATTATAGGCATGCACCACCATATCCAGTTTCAATCACTATCTCAGTGCACCGGGGGGAGGGGCCAGCGCAGCAGGCCATGGATGGAACCCTTGGCCCCTGTGTTTGCCTATGCAAGCACTTTAGTCCACTGAGATATCTGGACGGCCCTTATTTATTTATTTTGATGAAGACTTATTAACAATGCTTAAATCTCTGACCAATTTCTGGTGCATGTGATATGAATTTCTTCAATGATGCTATAAGTTAATGTGACAATGAATCTTAACTAGGACCATAAAAATATCTTACTACTAACCTCAGTAAGATAAACAGCATGATAGTATACAGTCATTTCTCCAAATCTGTAGGCTCTACATTCATGGATTCTACTAACCAGGCATGAAAAATATTCAGGAATAACACACTGAAGCTGAACTGAGCATATACAGACTTTTCCATGTCTTTTAAAAAAGCAACATGGTATGACTATTTACATAGTATGTCCACTGTATTAGATGTATGACTATTTACATAGTATGTCCACTGTATTAGATGTTATTTATGTAGAGACAATTTAAAGTATATTGAAAGCTGTGCATAGCTTGTAGGTCAATGCTACTCATTGTGTACAATGTCTCAGTGACTTTTTCATTGCTGGGACAAAATACCTGATGCCCATAATATTAAGGAGGAGTGATTTATTTTGGATCATGGTTTTACAGTTCATGTTCTTCTGGCTCTAAAGCAGAAACAGCGTGGTAAAACAATGTGGTCGTGGAGGAGAGCAGAGAGAGAGAGAGAGAGAGAGAGAAAGAGAGAGAGAGAGAGAGACAGAGACAGAGACAGAGACAGAGAGAGTGAGAGAAGGGTGGGACAAACAGAGAGACAGATGAAGGGAGAGAAAAGGGAGGGAGATGGAGAGAGGGTGGGGGAGAGGGAAAGAGGGATGGGGAAGAGAAAGACAGAGAGACAGAGACAGAGACAGAGAGCTTGAACAAATATATACCTTGCCACATCACTCCCCCAGGGACCACCTCCAACAGGGCTCCACCCCGTTATGGCCCTTTCATCTATTAAATTCATCCATGATAAATCCGTTCGTGACTGTAGTGCTCCCAAGATCCAATTTCCTCCAACACGTACCACTTTTGTGGGCCATTTTCTATCTAAAGCATAATAGTAGTGGACTTGAGCATCTGCAGTGTTGCTTAATTGGAGGAGGGTATCCTGGCCTAGGAGGAGCAGTCTTGTGCACTGTATAAAAACATCTCGGCAGAGCAGAAGGCATCTGGGTGTTGGAGTAGCAAAATGAGTTCAATTCTTCCTCTGCCACTTATAATCTATGTGAGCCTGGGTGAGCACTCAGTCTCTCTGAGCTCATAGACTTAAAAGTATTGGGAAGATTGAATGAGCGTGTACACAGCACTGGCGCCTGGCACAGAGAAAGCAATCATGCACTGGTTTCCTTCTTTGGTGATTTTTCTGCTGTGGTCCAGAAAGCTGCTTTTAAAGGCTCAGGTTATAGGTGGGAAGTGCAGTCAATTGCTTCCCAGTAGTGGCTGATAACAGATTGATACTGCCTGCTGGTGCATGGTACTTTTTTTTTTTTTTTTTTTTTTTCTGGGAAAGCCTGCAGTCTTTGTCTCTTAAAGAGATTGTGTCTGGTGGCAGTAAACAAGCTTTTAGCAAAATAGCTCTTTAATCCCATTTGAGCACATTCTGCACTCTCAATAGAAATGCAAATGCAAATGAAAATGAGATACCATTTTTAACCTAATGGTTGGGCAAAGATCAACAGTTTGATACCATGCTGGGCGAGGGAGGGTACTGGACAGTGGGTAAGGAAGAGAGAGTAAATGAGAACATTTATGGAGAGGAATTTAGCAATGTTTATCAAAACCACAAATGTACACTTCACTTCTGGGAATGTATTTATATTTGCTCCTATGCAAAATAAATTGTTTATTCACATAACCTTCAAGATATATTTTGAGATAAAAGATACAAAGTCCAGCAGAATGTGTATATTTCTTGCAAAAATTTTTTTATGCATTTAGTACAGGTCTCCAGGGTCTCACTATATAGATCGGACTCATAGTGATCCACCTGTTTTCAGCCTCCCAAGAGCTGGGATTACAGGTGCGCACCACCATACCCAGCCTCAATCACCACAGGGGCGGGACCAGCAAGACACACTGAGGATTGAACCCAGCCCCTGCACGCTGCCTAAGCAGGTGCTTGGAACGCGTATATACTTTGACTGCATATGTAGCATTTATGTTAAATAAGGAAAATATTCATTTATATGCCTAAAAAGAATAACAAGAGTCGACTCAGCCATGTTTAATTGTGGAAACTCAAAGGAAACCAAAGGGAGCACAGTGCTTACAAAGTATATAATAATATTTAGTCTTCTCTGTAGATCTGAAACATGACTCTCTGGTAGATTTCAGCTTCAGTAAGGTACATGAGGTCAAATTTGTTCGTACCTCCCTCAGCACCCAGGACAAGGTCTGCCTCAGTAACCTCAGCTGAGTGTGTATATGAATGAATGAAAGGCGGAACTCCACCTCTGTCCTGAGCTTGCAATAGAATGAATTCTGCAAGAGGAAACCAGGGAGTTTGCCCACCTCTTCTCTTGTCTAGGATCATTTTGGAAGAGCACAATTAAAGCCAGGGAGCAGCAGGACTTGGGTCCACGGAGCCTCAGTCCATGCAACCTGATTATTAATTGTTGGAAAGAGCCGACTGCCTTATTATACAAGGGTTCTCCCCATTTCAAGGGGTAACTTGCATAGGAAACTTTTGTGATTAGGTCAGTTTTACTGGTTATTTTATCAAAATGATATCTGTGATAGAAAATAAAGATAAGCAGAGAGCAGTAATTAGCAATCCCCCAGTGAGATTACAGCCATTGCTAATGTTTTGGGATGCAGGCATTCAGATTGCCTATACCATAGTCTCTCTCTCCTCCTATCTCTCTTGCTCTTTCCTTGTGTCTTTCTGTCTCTCTGTCTCTATTTATCTCTCTTTCATACACTCTCTGTCTGTCTCTCTCTTAAGTAACCCAATTTTTGAAAAGGTAAACAACAAACTAAAAATATTCAAGTAAGTTAAAAATCCCCCCCCCCCGGTTAGTCTTATTTATGATGAAGCGGTTATCTTATCTATATGATTCTTTAAAAATTAAAAAACAATCTTTAAATATTTAATTAATTGTGCAGGGTCTCGCTGTGCAGCTCAGATTCATAGTGATCCTCCTGTTTCAGTCTCCCCAGTGCTGGGATTACAAGCATGCACCACCATGCCTGGTCTCAGTGGCTGACTCAGTACCAGACCAGCACTGCATATGGTACCAGAGATGGAACTCGGGTTCTTGTGCTTGCCAGGCAGGTGCTTATACTACTGAGCTATCTCCCCAGCCCTCTATATGATTCTTACACTCAGTTTTCCTTCTTTTATACTGTACCATATGGTTTTATGTACTTCCTTAATTCTTATTTAGATGTTTGCTTTCTCATATAGCCATACAGAATGACATTCATTTCCCGAAATGTCCCACCCTTTATCTTTGTGCATCCTCCTAGATGGACATTATTCTGTCTTGAAGGCCATCCTATTTCCTACTTTCTCTTATTATCTACTTCCTTTATGCTCTTCAGTCTTTTTTTTTTTTTTTTTTTTTTTGAGCATTGGGGACTGAACTCAGGACCTTCTGCTTGCTAAGCAGGTGCTTATGCCACTGAACTGTCTCCCTGGCCCCAGTTCTTCAGGTCTGAACAATGCAATATCATTTCCACAAGAATCTTTAGATGGCTATCCATTCCATGAGTCCCCTTCTCTGCATTCTTTTTTTTCTTATTATATTTTAGGGAAGGATCTACAGGATGTTCAAGGTCTCACTATTAGATTGGACTCATAGCGATCTGCCTGATTACAACCTCCCAAGAGTTGGGATTATAGGAGCGTGCCACCACGCCCAGTCTCAATTTCCATCTCAGTGTGCCCTGGGGGTGGGGCCAGCATAGTAGGTCTAGGCATTTTGCAATTTTTAAGAGGATTTTCATACACTTTAGTTTGTTTATCTTGCCCCTCTAGAGCTGATAGTTCCATTTAGGTGACAATTTAGGAGCCACCTTCTCATGGAAGCAGAAGGATTTATGAATGGTAGTCAGAAAATATAATCTGGACAGGCTTAGTGTGTAGGCTTTCGCTCTCCTATTTTGTTCTGGCATGCACTTCCCACCAATAGTCAAGAGTCTTCTTTTGCTCTTCCGAGCAATGGGCCTTCAGTCAACAGCTCCATTGCGTGGAGAGCTGCTGCAGCCCAGTGTGGCAGGGACTGAGTCACCTGTCTCACCTGAGGTCACAATAACTGTGGCAGGCACACTGAGCTCATTGTGCTCTGCTGTCTCAGTCCATTATCTGCTACTAAGAGTATCACGCTGCTGCTTTTGTAAGCTTCAGGAAGAGAGGTTTAGGGCAGGCCAGGTAGCTCAGCAGATCTGCTTAGGCAGACTCGGGCTTCGATCCCTGGTGTGCCATGCTGGCCCCATCCTGGCGCCTGCTCACATTCTGGTCCAAGGTTGAGGAGCCACATCTGGGGATAGTCTTACTGCTGGCAGGAGCCTTAGGCAGTGGGGGCACCACATGGCTATAGGCAGGGCGCATGCTAGCAGACCCACTCGCCTATCTGGAGAGCCCTGATCACCTTCCCAAGGTCCTACTTGGTCCTGTTTCTTAGTATCTCATTGTAGCCATTCAGTTTCGGTGTGACTTTTGATAGGGACATACCATATTTAACTTACAGCATCAACTTCCAATGGGGCATGTCTCAGGAATAAAGGAGAAAATTCTGGCCTGTTATGACTGGTATGTGGTGTCAACTTGAGGAATCTAGCAGTTTAAGTAACTCAGGAGTTCTACACTGTGGGGTGAAAAGGACACACCTGTACAGCTCTCGGATGTTGTTCATTGTGTCAATCTGAGAAGTTTGGATGGTCAGCTAAGTGATTCAGCAGGGGGCCAGGGTCCTTTGTGTGCATCCTGAGTCTGTGCAAGAGGAGGCCACGCAGGCTGTGCTACCCCCTCTTGCTTGCAATATAAGGGAAGAAAAGAGGCTTGCTCCTCCACACCCTCCTGCTCTTTCTGCTTCTGCTGTCTTCTGGGGCCTTAATTGCTGCCCTCTGCCAAGCTGCCCTGCCTTGGGGCCAGCTGATTATGGACTGAAACCTCCACAAACTGTGAACGGAATCATCCTTTCCTTCCTTAACTTTGGATGTTGGGTATTTTTGTCTCAGCAGTGACAGAAAAGCAACCAACACAGCCTCCATCTGACTCTCTTGTGGTGCTGAGGATTGAACGAGGGCCTTTGCACTGGGGCCTTTCTCACATCCCCGGTCCTTTTTTATTTATTATTTTGAGGTAGAGTCATGATGAGTTGCTCGGCCTGGTTCAGCCTCCCGAGTGCTGCTGGGACTACCGGTATGTGCCACCACGTTGCCTGGAACTGAGCCTCTCCAGTGGTACAATGACAGCCAGGATTTGCTGTGATCTGATATCTGGACTTTGCCTCCCAACCTGTGTCTTTCCATTAGACTTAGTTTATGGATTTTCCCCCAACTCTCAGACTCTGTAGCCAGAATTCCCACACAGGGTGCAAGGAGGAACTCAGGACTGTTTAACTGCCATCCATGCTTAAAGATCTGTAATCCACCTTCTCAGCTGGCACATGATTGTCTGTTTCGTGGTTATCCTGCCCCACAGGGCATGCACTAAGCCCTCAGTAAATGCACGCTTGCCAACAGCCGGATGGCACAGCACGAGAGGCCCTCAAGACCAGAAACGGGCTGTGTAAATGCTCACTGCGAATGCTTCCGAAGGAGCTTATGAAGTTGCGTCTCCAGGATGGGAAGAGGTCCACCCTGGTTTGCTCAGTCACACTCACAGGCACAGCTCAAGGTACCCCTCAGAGGGGAGGCCCGGACAGCTGGGTTGGAGGAGGAGCCTGGGGGCCCCGTCCCAGCTCCAGCCCGTTTGGGCCCATGGAGCCCAGCTTTCTGTTACCACACGGCTTCCCCGAGAAGCTCAGCTTTGAGAAAATAGTTTCCTTTTACTTTTTATGTGTTTTCTGGGCTTTCTAACCCATGGGTATTTTGTGGGAAACATAATCCATATGTTCCTGATTTACTTACATTAAACTTGCCAGAAGTTTCTTTTATAAAATCTATTTCACGTCTGGGAAACTTTTTCAGCCTGGTTCTTAAAAACCCTTTCAGCCAAGATCTTCACACTCAAAAGGAAACAGAAAATTAAAACAATTATTAGGAGATAACTGAGACCAGGAAAGTCCCTTTGCCTTTGTTATCTGGGCATTTCTGGGAACAGGCCCAGCCCTGAGGGCTCTGGCACGGAGGCGGTGTTCCGTTATCCACTTTGCATTTCATGCGTGGGCACACGCAAGCCCCTACCACCATCGTTTTTGCAGAGTTCCGTATGTAAACTTTTGGTTTTCTAATTACGTTCATCTTGGTCAAGTGCCCCTGCTCTGTTTCCTCTATTCAGAAATCTCCGATTTTGAGTAGGTTACAAATTTGGCAAAGTGCTTTTACTTATTTATTCTTTGCCGACAAAAAGGGCTGACATAAACCCAAAGAAATAATTAATGCACATAAAACTTCCAATCGGTACTACTAACTTTCAGATAGTAAGCATTATGATTTTTATTACCAATAAATGTCAAAACGTTGAAGAGTAGTTGGGAGGGTTGAAGTGGTCAGAAAAAGAATGCATTGAGAAGTTACACAGTGATTGAAGATGCTAAAGCTATGTTTTTCTAGTCACCTAAATCCCTAATCCAAATGCCCAGATGCAGGTTGGATATTGATGTGAAGAGCTGGACTTTCCTAAAAGGGAAACAGAGCCCACTGCAAAGAAGGGAGAAGTCCACAGGACAGGGCTGTAGGTTATCCCATACCCACAACCTATCCTTAGTGCTCACTTTCAGCTGAATTTTCGGGTGTTCCCCTTGAACTTTATAATATTTTCATCAAGTGAGCATTTTTATTTTGGAACCTTATTTTCCACTTCCTTTTGAGATGTGTTTCTACCAAGTTGTCCCAGAAGTCACCATGGGTGACACCAGGATATGCAGAGCAAAAGATCTTGGGGAACAAACACAGGCTCAGAAATGGGGAATTTCAAAAATGCCTGACAGTGCTGGAGAGGCGAAGGGAAAGAAAAGCTGGGCAGATGAATCCTGAGGTGTTCTTGGTCCTCAGGGGGCTGTTTCATGCTTCTGGATCTCAGTTTCTTTAACTGTAATGCTAAAAAAAAGTCCAATTACATGACCACCATGGTGCACCTCTTCCTTCTTTATGCAGTCCTGGGGCTTGAACTCAGGGCTTTTATGCAGAGCTGCATCCCCAGCCCATTGTATTTTTCAGTGCTCTGGGGTTTCCCTAAGTTTCTCAGCCTGGGCTCCAACTTTCTAGCCTCTTGCCCCAGCGTCACATTATGACCATTTCTTGATTAAAAATACTTAGTTCAGTCTTTCCCTCAAAGAGATAAAGGATGGAGGAACATGAGAGATGTGTCTCAAACTCTAAGGCTCCCCAGAAGCCTTCGCTAGAGGGAAGTCCCTGTGTGGCTAACTCTGGCCTTAAACCAGTCTGTTGAGCTACATTTCTGAGCCTCTTCCATCAAAGCAAATTCCCTCCTAGAATCTACCCTCAGAATATACGTAGGATGGAGGTGGTGTGGGGGGATAGGATCAGTTATATGTAGGTCTAAAAATGTCACTGTAAACACCCATTATCCTGTTGAATTTGTATGTGTTAATAAAAGAGAATATACATACATAAAATGCTCAGCATCACATGATATTGATCCCCTTTAGTTTGTTATTTAGATACTCAGCATTTTACAAATGTGACCTTTGGGTAATTATATTTGAATCTGAAATTTCCCATGTTAAACTGGTATACAAGGAGAGTTTCTGCTCTGTGTCCTTGACAGTACACCCATTTTCTTACCTACTTAAAAGATTCAATTTTTAAATATGAGGAAGTTCACGGGCTTGGTTTTTTTCAACTCAAATTAAACCAGGTAAAAATCGGATGAAATCCCAGCTCCCTTTCCCCCACCCTGGAATTACTCTTTGCCTGCCCCAACCTCTGCTTTCTTTAACATCCCTGCTTCAGCAGCTCCTCAGCAGGGTTCTGCCAGTACCTGTCTAGGTGAGTTTGTATAACTTGTTTGCACTCTTTCACCTTCCATTTCATTATTTGAAGAAAGCAGTTACTTGTCAGACAGTGAAACTTCTCTCTGGCATTATATCATTGTAGCTGAAAGAGAGTTTTCTCTTTCAATTTCTTTGGGAAGGATACAGGGAAAAAATAAATAAAGTTTTAGCTCTGTGTGGTCATGCATGCAACTCTGGGAGGCTGAGATAGGAGGATGGCAAATTCAACTTAGTGAGACCTTGTTTCAAAATTAAAAAATGGATGGGAAAAGTAACTCTGTGGAAAGTCTCCATGTTCAATTTCCAGTAATGCCAAAAGGAAAGAAAAAAAAAATAGCTGTAGTAGCTAACCCAGAAAGCTAGTGACTCCAATTGTTCACACAGAAAGGGGTAAAAACAATTATAGGTAAGCTGATCAAAATATTTTCTGAAAACTTTCTCAGGGATCATATGCTGAAACTTGTCTGAGGGAGAATTTGGTGGTTCGTGCAACAACGTAATGTTCTCCCACAGTGGAACGTGAAGTGTTTTTCCTGGTATAGTTGTTTTGACATAGTGTGTTAACATGCTACTGAGTTCCTGACACAGGCATCTCCCATGCAATGCTAAGCTCAAATCCTCTTTAAAACAATAATTCCAGATTGCTTCCATATATGGGTCTGGTTGAGCAGTACTTATAAACGCTGTCATCATGTGCCTTGGGTACAGGGGACAGAATGTTCAGCTGCATTTGATCAGACAAACTGCAGTTCTAAACATAATATTAGAACAATGTCATTTAATTGAAACAGAAAATCGCCACCGGCTTCTCAGTATGGCAGTACAGACACCATGGTTTTTAGGTCACCGCTATATCATTCCTGTGACCTACTTTTCATCACTCACAGAGGTACATCACTGTGCATTTTATTGTGTGGAAGTGGAGACCTGGAAGAGAAATTTGCAGTGAGATTTTAGTTTGTCAAAATCCCTCACATAATTGCCAACCTTCTTTCTTAATGTATCAGGACCTGTGTTTTGGCTTCTGCTAATGCAGTGCTTCTTCTAAGAACAAATGACTTGTAGTAAAGTTGAACAACTTTTTAGTATGCTCTAATGAAGCACGAAAATTAAGATTACAGAGGAAGTAAATGTCAAAGGTCAGGAGAGTACAGATTCAATGTCAAGTTTTAAAGATTCTATTTTTCTGGTAGTAAGTAAAAACTGAAATCAGACAATAGATGAAAAAATAAAGAGAAAATATTGCAGTTGGGGACAGGAACATTTTGGCAACTCTTGAATGGTTCCTCACTGCTAAGGACTCAGCTATCTCTCAAAGAGCTTTCATCTATGCTAGTCCTCCTTAAAACTTCTTTGCAGACAGAAGGGAGAGATATCAGGTATCATTTGACCATGGAAGCCCTTCTTTACATATGAATGTTGGGATTCCCATTCTTAAATATTGCGAAAGAAACAAGAGCCCTAGATGGTATTGCAAGGTGTTAACTTATGTACAGATCTTGTTAGCTCTAATTTGCTGGACACCAGATCCTACATGTTTTTCTAAAATCTTCCTTCCCCTAACTGATCTGAATTGTCTGCATGCATCAGACCTCTCTGAGCACCTATCTAGCCCTTTTCATTCTCAGGCCAAGCTCCAGCATTACCCTCAAAGTGTCTAGTTATTTCTGGGCTAAGCGGTAGCTAATGTTTCCTTAATGCTTTCCAGGTAGCTGACACTGTGCAAAGTGCATGACCCCACCGGTCTCATTCAGCACACTCTTACAACAGCCCTAGTGAGGAAGATGCTTCTGATAGATATTGGAGGTCTGATGAGTTTGAACAACTTGGGCTGATACATGACAGAAACAGGACTGAGATCTGGAACCAGAATTGCAACCCAGGGCTTTGTTGTGTGCAGGAGCACTGACTCAGCCACACTGCCTGTCTGCGGACTTGGAGGAGGCCATGTTCTTGAGCCTTGGAGGGTGTGGACTCTTGTTTATGAGAGGAGTAATTTGGCAACAGAAACCACTCAGCTGAAACATTCAGCAGCGGTGCACAGGAGGCAATTAAGCCTACATCCTCTATGATCACCCAAAGTATCATTTGGAAATGAGAGCTCTTTCCAATGAACAACCAGATTATGTAGGTATTCATGGTGGATGCTCATAATGGCTGTGCACATCACTCTGGATGGATGAGTAGGAAATATCTCAAAGTGTCTTGGAAATAGTCATACACAATTAGAAGAGTCTGGATGATCCTACAGCTGCTCAAAGTGCAGGTTTCCTGTACACACTAGAGGTTCTGACTCTTCCATTCTTTTCAGGCAAGACAGTAGTACATCTTTTTTTCTTTCCCCTCCCTCCCTCCCTCTCTCCCTCCTTCCCTCCCTCCCTCCCTTTCCTTTCTTCCCTCCCCCCTCTCTCTTTTGAGACAGGTCTCCCCATGTAGTATAGGCTGGCCTTCAACTCATAGCAATTCTCCTGCCTCAGCCTCCTGAATTCTGGAATTATAAGCACATGCTACCATGCCTGTCTTGACAGCACTATGTCTTTAGCCTTTGTCAAGATACCATTTAGTGGCAGGATAGTTACAAGTTGGAGAGTAGCCTTCCATTCTGGCCCTGAGCATGGTGACATCACTCCTACAACCTTGGAAGGGGGAATAAGGCATACAAAACAACTGCCCCAGCTTACTTGGCAATTGTTATGTAGCACAGAGGGTGCTTGATTTGGAGCAGGACAGGGCTGGGTGTGAGTTCCTATTATGTTAACTTTTCTTTTCCTATAATACTGAGGATTCAATGCAGTGGTAGGCAAGTAAGTGCTCTAACATTGAATGACATCTCTAGCTTCCATGCTTTTAATTTTTAAGAATAAAATGGTTTTTTTTTTTTTGTTTTTTTTTTTTTTTTGGCAGTACCAGGGAAGGAATACAACTTTTGGCAGCTTAGCAATCTTCCTTGACTTTCTTCAACTTTAAATTGGTGACAAACCATCCATCACATGAGGAATGGTTGAAAAAGATGTGGTATTTCTATATAATGGAGTATTACTCAGCTGTTAAGAATAAGTTTGAAGCATTTATACTGAAGTGGATGTCACTTGAACATATACTCATAAGTGAAATAAGCCAGACACACATGTGTAAATATCGTATAGTCTCCCTAGTATAAGAAGCAGAAATACAAAAGGAAACGTACAACAACAATTAAAATCAATTGAGTCCGATAAGGCAAAGTGAATGGCATATGCTGCAGGATACTAAACAGCTTTTCTTGTGGATGGTTAACAACCTAAGTTCACAGATCAAAGTTGGAGAAATAGAAGAGCCACAAGGCCAGCCAACATTTTGGCCCTAGCTTTTCTTTTTTTTTTTTTTTCCATTTATTTTTATTTTATTAAAATACAAATGTCAATCAGACAGTTTCAAGACACCTTAACCATACAGAGTTGATGAATTAATATACTGCAAACTGTTTTCATAACGTTTTGGTACTGTACAAGGTGCATACATGAAATTATATTTATAGGTTTTTTTATAGCTGAATTATATCAAAGATTCAATAATTATTTACCTAGTGGATGACCATAGCACTAAAAGCCGACATAATATCCTGTCCAACCACCATTAGTGCAGATCTTGCCTCTCATAGAATTATGTAGAAG
>PVKA01015986.1:28280-49054 GCA_004027165.1 Ctenomys sociabilis | reverse complement strand
AGGGGAAGGTTTAAAACCTTGTTCTTTTCTTACAGTCCTGAAATTAAGACAAAGGACCAGCAGTTTTGGTGTCCCATAAGGGCACATTTGTCATAAGTGGTATCCTCTTATCCTCTTGCCATCTAGCAGAGCTATACAGAGAACCCGAAACAAATCTATATATAAATAAAATATAATGATTCAGATTATTCAATAAATAGAATTTGGAGGGTGGGTGTAATGGTGCACACTTATAATCCCAGTACTCAGGAGGCTCATGCTAGAGGATAACTGTGAGTTTGACCTCACCTAGCCTACAAAGAGTTCAAGGCCAGCCTGAACTACACAGTGAAGCTCTGTTTCAGAAAAATAAAATAGCCAGGGAGATGGCTCAGTAGAATAAGTGCTTCCCTGGCAAGCGCAAGGGTCTGAGTTCAATCCCTGGTTCCACAAAAAGAAAAAACAAAGTCCTTGTGCTTGCTACACAAGTGCTTGGACTGCCAAAAAAGACACAATAAAGTAGACACACACACACACCTGCTTGCCATGCCAGCCCTGCCCCTGGGGCACACTGAGATGGCAATTGAGCCTGGGTGTGGTGGTGCGCATCTATAATCCCAGCTCTTGGGAGGCTGTAAACAGGCAGATCACTAGGAATAATCTAGTAGTGGGACCCTGAACACCCTACAGACCCTTCCTAAATACAAAATAAATAAATAAAATAAAAAACTTGAGCAATTACTATGTTTTAGATATAAGAAAATAAAGAAGACTCTTATAGTCAGTCTTCAGGATGACATCCCATGATCTTCACAGTATTAGGGCTTCGATCCAGAGCTCCTCGGTTCCCGTCTAGGAACATCTGTCTTTGTACTGGCATTTAGTCTTAGTCCCTAGTTCTTAAATACAAGAGCTTCCAAGGATACTTGGACTCTCCAAAACGATGCCTTTTGTATTCTGATGAGACGACTAGTGGAGGGGTAACTTCAAATAAGAGGCCGTGGCCAGAGCCTGAAGCAAGATTACAGTTAGAACTTTCAGCCCTACCTCTCCCCAGCCCTGTGTGGAAAGGAGGAAAGATATCAACTGAACGCATCTTTAGGAGCCAGGGATTTATCAGTCATGCCTACATATAAACAACTTGGGGGAGCCTTCTCTTATCTCTACAGGACAGAAGCTTCTGGATTTTACCCTGTGTTTCAACTAGGTGTTCATCTGAACTCATTATATCCTGACATTATATTATGACACATGCATATAAGGTGTTTTCCTGAGTAGTGGGAGTCATTCTAGCAAACTACTGAGCCTGAGGAGAGAGTGATGGTATCTCCCAAGTGACAGTAAATCAAAGTCTGGGAGGCCTAGATTTCCAACAGGCATCTTAAGGGAAAGGGAGATAGTTTTGTGGGACTCAAACCTTAATCTGTGGAATCTGCACTAATTATGAGGAGTGTATGAATTCAACTGAACTGAAGGTCACCAAGCTGATGTTCACACAACTGGAAAACTGGTTGATATAGGAGGAAAACCCATGTATTTAGTATCAGAAGTACTCTGTGCAAAGAAACAGTTACTAGAACCTATGAGCAGGGCTGGGGAACAGGGGACATTAATTTCCGCTTGCTCTCTTAGATCACTGATGTGAAAGCCAGCCTCCACATCACAGGCCATCAAGCAGCCCTAGTACAGGGGCAGAGGAAGAACTGAGGTGCTCTGCCAACAACAGTCAGGCCCTGCTTGCCAGCAATGTGAATAAGCTACTCTTAAAAGCAAATCTTCTAGCAACTAGAACCCTAAGAGAACATCAGCCTTTTCCGATATCTTGACTGCAACCTCACAAACAACCAGAACCAGAAACATCTGACCACATGCTGCCATATCCCTGACCCACAAAAAGAGAGAGAGATAAGAACTGATTTTTGTGTTCATAAAATAGATACAGTAGTCAATTGCTGTGTGGCAATGAAGAACTCACTTTCATTATAACTTTACTGTGGGAAAAGAAGTTTTATTTTTTCAGGTTTGAAGAAATTCTTAAATTGGACCCCAGAAGCAAAACTTTGAAAGAAAGGTAAATGTATCTATATTAACATGAAAAAGGTTGGTACAATGAAAGTATAAATAAAAAGAAAAGACTCAAAAAGAAAATATTTGGCATTCAATACTAATTAATATATATAGAGAGAGACAATAACAAAAAAATTTATGACAGAAATGTAATGGAAATAAACATAGAAAGGAGTAAGGAAACCCTACCAGTAACCAAAGAATTGTAAATTTAAAACGTATCATTTCATGTAAATCTTTATATGAAAAAAGTTGGCAAAAACAAAAGCATGGAGAACCGACAATTCTCATAAACTGTAGGCAGAAGTAAACTGATAATGATCACTTTCTAAAGCAATGTCCAAACTCCAGGAAAGGAACAGGATAGGCACATTCCATGACTTGGAAATGTTCTACTGAGAATAATTTATATGTATATAATTTACATACAGAAATATTCACTGAATTACTTTTATAATGGGGGAAAACAATTACCATGTAAAAGCCTTTCAACAGAATAGCTAAGTAGAGTGGTTTACATATGGAATGCAGTGAGAATGAAGAAATCAGAACTCCATGTATCAACACTAAAACATTTTGAGAGCATAATATTTAAATATACTGATGACTGCAGAAGATACATGCATTTATGCTGAGTCTGAAAATATTCTAGTTCTATGGTGTGGGCGCACTTGCACTCTGTGTGTGTGTCCCCTGTTCCCCGTATATATACTTATACATAAGAAATGTCAATATAGCCGGGCGTGGTGGCGCACGCCTGTAATCCCAGCACTCGGGAGGCTGAGGCAGGAGGATTGTTGTGAGTTCGAGACCAGCCTGAGCTACAAAGTGAGCTTAAGGACAGCCTGAACTGCATAGCGAGACCCTGTCTCAAAAAGACAAAAATAAAAAAAAAAATAAGATGCTCACTGTATACTTTTAATACATGTTACCATCCCAATAACCTTAAGGTTTCAAGCTTTGAGGATATGAGTCCCAGGGCAGTTGCAATGATTGAGCCAATACTAATACATTATTGTTATTTATAATAATTTATAATACCTTATTCACACTTCCTTACTTTCTGCCTACTGTGCTTTTGTATCCCAAGATCTCCTCCAAGTTATACATGACATTAATCATCACTTCTCTTTAGACTCCTCAAACAGTGACAATTTCTCAGACTTTCTTCGTTGTTGATAATCTTGACAGCTTTGAGTAGTTTTATTTTTTATTTTTTGTGTGTGTGCGTGTATTTGGTCCAGGGTCTCACTACATTTAGACTCTTAGCAATCCTCCTGTCTTCAGCCTCCCCTTGTCTTGGTGAATGGCTCAGCATGCCTAGGGGCAGGGCATGAACATGTAGTGCCTAGGATTGAACCCCAGAACCTTAGTCCCTGTGGCTTGTCTAGGCAGGTGCTTGTTCTGTAGAGCTATGCCCCCAGCCCAGCTTTTTTTGGGGGGGTCAGGGGGTATGAGCCGAATATATTTATTGAGGGAAAGAAAGCTCCTGCCCGAGACAGAGAGACAGGAGGGAGGCCGGAGCAGGTAGTCCCCCATTGCTGCCGCAGCTTTGAGTATTCTGATCAGGTGTTTTGTGACTGTCCCTTCACTGGGACTTTTGTGATGATTAGACTGGTGTAACGGTGGCGACCCTGTGGCACACATGGTACTTTTAAGACAAAAATGATAGACTGGGTGTGGTGGCGTGCGCCTGTACTCCCAGCTCTTGGGAAGCTGTAAAGTGGTAGATCACTATGAGTCCGACCTAGTGTGAGACCCTGAATGCCCTGTAGACCCTCCCTAAAATACAAAAAAAAAAAAAAGACAAAAGATGTTAATGTATGAGTTATTTTTTATAAACTAAAACCTCAGTATTCAGTGTTGGCACTCTGCAATAAATAAGTGGGTTTTGAGTTGCAGCTTGGGCACTTGTCTCTAAAGGGTTTGCCATCACCTAGAGTTTGCCAAAACTAGAGTTTTCAGCAGAAAGACCACAGATGGAGGTCGAGCTAGCACCAGGCTATGCTAAGGACAATCCTGGGAACAAGACCTCTCACTGTTGGTGCTGGCTACCTGGGTGGGCTACTGTTGTCAGCTTTCTCCGATGAACTCACCCTTTCCCTGCTTCCTACTCTTTAGAGGAAAGTCACTGTAGGAAACCCACATTGAAGAAGTAGAAGTCATGCCCTATTTACTTGAAGGTAGAGTATTGCATAATTACTTAGAATTCTACTTTTTAATTTTGTAATCAGATAGTCTCAATGTAGAAAAATTAAAAAATATGCCTTCTCTTTGAATAGAATAAAACAGAGGCGGGGGGAGGGAGAGAGAGAGTGTTAGAGGGGGATTTCTCCCCAAGGGCTCTGAAGGCCCCTATGATATATTAGAATAGTATTCATTAGCTTTAAAGCTAACCTTGCTGTTTCTCTTTTTTTCTTTCTTTCTTTTTTTTTTTTTTTTTAATTTGTATTTTAGGGAAAGGTATACAGGGTGTTCAGGGTCTTACTACTAGATCGGACTCATAGTGATTCTCCTGTTTACAGCCTCCCAAGAGCTGGGATTACAGGTGGGCGCCACCACGCCCAGGCTGCCCTCCCAGCATGCCCAGAATGGCAGGCCTGGGGATTAAACCTCCAGCTCCTGCACTTACTTGCAGGTGCTTTAATCCACTGAGCTATTTGGCCAGCCCTTAAACTTACTGTTTTCCACTTGTGAGATCTTGAATAAATCACTTAAGTGTCACTTGCCTCAGCTTTCACATCTGTAAAATGGAGAAAACAAAGCTATTAGAGAGACCCATATGATAACATGAGGAAAAGAGTTCTGCAAGTTACAAGGTGCTGCCAAGAGACCCTGGGGAGGAGGGGGGGCGGAAATGGCTCAGTAGAATAAGTGCTTCCCTGGCAAGCGCAAGGGCCTGAGTTCAATCAAACAAAAAAAAAAAAAAGAGAGAGAGAGAGGCCCTGGGAACTGAGCTTGACTGATCTGCTTCTGGGACTACAGAGAGCAACTGAGCCCTTTCCTCCTCACCCACTGCTGAAATCACAGCTTGTGAGGACAGCCTCGGCCTTGGCCTCCAAACAGGGCAGACACGGCCATGACAGTCTTGGACCTGCCCAGTGGTGAAGCACTTTGCCAGGGGGTTGGCCTGTGACCTCAGGCAGGTTATCTAATCTGCCTAACACTCGCAGCTTTCAGGCACAGAATGGGGGTAAGAAGAACATGCTCAGTGTGCGTGCTCCATGGGGTGTGGAGAGGAGTGAATGAGGTAAGGCAGCATTTAGCGCCATACTGCGCCTTATTAATATCACTTTTTTTTTTTTTTTAGGCCAGGGTCTCACTGTGTGGTTCAAGCTGTTCTTAAACACATAGCCCAGGCTGGCCCAAACTTATGGTGACCCTCTTGCTTCAGCTTCCTGAGTCCTGGGATCACAGGTGTGTGCCACCAGGCCCAGCATCACTTTCTTATTAAATCTTTACATTCCATTATAGCGGTGAAGAAACTGAGGCGATGAAAGTTAAGCAGCTGGCCCAATGTCACCACTGTTAAGTGACTCTGTGGTGCTTGGAGCTCAAATCTGTGAGAAAACAGAGCCCAGGTTGATTCTACTGCAGTGTGTGGCCTCTGTTCAAAGCTGAGCTTCCTCTGATTCTTTGATCCCGGCCTTCCTGCCTTTTACCTGCTCAGGAATGACCTCAGCATGCGCAGGGTCCCCATGTCCTGCATGACTGGATCTGGTAGGAGGCTGAAGACACAGCCTCTTCCAGCAGAGGGAGCCTCCTGCTCCTATCCCTGGCAATCTCAGGACATCTGGAGTTCCAGGCCTTCCCTAAGGAGCAAGAGGAGGGCCAGGCCCTGCGCACCTCGCACCTCCCGCACACAGACTCAGGTCTGGAAGGCAAGCTTCAATCTGTGGTCTCGCTAGGTCTCTAGGATACCACTGTGGCAAGCCTTCAAATGAAAAGACACAGCTCAGAAACCTCCTCAGACCTCTCTATACCTCAGCCCAGGCACACTCCAGCCCATCAATGTCACCACAGCATTGCTGGCTGGGCAGGCTCTCCCTGAGGAGCAAGCATCTGCCTCCCACCTTGGCACACGGGCTTCTACAGTTAGGGCCACAGAGTTGCTGTTCTAACATATACTGGCATGTCAGCCAGGCTGGTGGGGAGCCCCGGACAGGAACCACCTCTATATCCCTAGTGCTTGGCCCATAAAAGGTTTAAGAAAATGTGTACAGAATTGACTTTTGGTTTTCACTAAGGCCTGGAATACATAGCGGAGTCTCTCGCCTGCCTCCTCCTCTCAGGAGCTGCCCTGGTCCTAGGAGTGGCGGTGTTCCTGGTAGCATCAGGGCATGCCCAGGAAACCCCTGTTGGGGTCAGAGAAAGAAGCAGAGGAGTAGGTATGTGGAGGGAGGACAGAAGAATAGGTGGGAACTCGGTCTGTGTCCCCTTTGCTCTGTACTGGGGAACCAGGGCTTGCTTCCCTTCTCTCTGAAAGTCATACTTTCTAAATGACAGAAGATACCCAATCATCTCACACACCAAACACCAGGCTGGCCTGCTCCCATCCTCTATCCCTTCTCTCTCTCTCTCTCTCTCTCTCTCTCTTTCTCACTGGGGATTGAACTCAGAACCTTATGCTTGTTAGGTAGTGTTTCTGCCACTGAACTATCTCCCCGGCCCCATTCTTCCAGTCTCCCCCTTGGCCTGACCACTTAGGACCTTTCACCTCTCAGATCTCTACCGCACCAGGGAACCTATCCACTCAGGACTCCTGTCTAAGTCTGGATCTTCTCACCTATCTGCTTGTCTTCAGAGAGACCATGGATCTCCACTTCTAAGGAAGACATCCAGGTGTGAGGGGGGGGACTTAAGGACAAAACTTAGCCCTCCCTCACCAGCCCCTGACCCTGCTCATTCCTGCTCCAGATAGACAAGCTTATGAAACTTCAGCTATAGTCACACAGGCAAATGTCACATGCAGACATGTGTCAGCTAGGACCTTGCAACTGCAAGACACACAGACCCACTTGTCTGCAGAGGGGTCATGCATACCAGTGGATGGGGACTTACCTAGTCAGACAGGTACACATAGACATACTGACCAGAAATAAAGCACATAGGATCCCCGATTGCCTACTTGCCCTCCTCTTCACTCTCCTCTCCCATCCTTCCTGTCCCCAACACCACATGCCCATCTCCACACAATGCTAGGCTGGCATTCCAGAGTCTGTCTGACCCTCAGGAACAAGAGTCGGTGGTACTGAGGGATGCAGGCCTTGCCCTTAAGCCCTGTCTTCAGGCCTCGTAACTTTCTTGGCTATGGAGAGCCCTGCTCACTCTGAGGGAAGGAGAGAGTGGAGCAGGCCCAACCAGACCTCCTTCAGGCCTATTCAGTTCATACCAGCCTTGGCACTCTTTTGATCCCTGTTCCCCACATCGTGCAAGGGCCCTTCTTTGGGAGCACAAGGGGCAGAAGTCTGTGGATTTAGAGACTCCAGAGACAAAAGCCTTCCAGAAGCCCTCAGCCCAAGCCCTCTGGTCCTGGGAAGGGCAGAGCCTGGGCTCAGATGCAGGAGGGGCGGGAAAGGGGCAGGATTTATGGCATTTCCCCTCCAGCTGGAAACAAAGGCAGATTCCTGTGTGCAGCGTGATCAATCCTGCCCCACCCACTGGAGGGCTGCAGCTGAAGGAAATCCCGCTGGCCTCTGGCCTTGCCGGGCCACTCAGCCCCTTCTTCAAACAATCTGTCTCAGAGCAGGAGCCTTTACCTATCCTCAAATGCTAGAGATGGTTTCCTACCCACAGGGGCCTTTACTCGCCCTCAAGCATTCTTGTTGCCCGAATCTCTTTTTTATGGAGTGGCCACTTGGACTGCTCAGGCTTCCCAGGCAACACCACCTCCCTCAGTCTCCTGCCAGTCACCTCCTGCCTTTCTTCGACCAGGCCTGGCTTCTTATTAGAGTGGGGAAATGTCCAAGTGCTGCTAGGAAGACTAGCACCATCCAAAACACTCACCACAGTCCTTGAAGCATCCACCATTCAGTTCACCTTTCCTGCATCAGAAGTGTCCTTTTCTGCCG
The DNA here is from genome assembly GCA_004027165.1 of Ctenomys sociabilis. Classification (NCBI taxonomy): domain Eukaryota; kingdom Metazoa; phylum Chordata; class Mammalia; order Rodentia; family Ctenomyidae; genus Ctenomys; species Ctenomys sociabilis. The sequence goes on along the minus strand of PVKA01015986.1, from coordinate 40,937 downwards.
GGCGTGGTGGCGCAGGCCTGTAATCCCAGCACTCGGGAGGCTGAGGCAGGAAGATTGTTGTGAGTTCGAGACCAGCCTGAGCTACAAAGTGAGCTTAAGGCCAGCCTGAACTGCATAGTGAGACCCTGTCCCAAAAAGACAAAAAAAAAAAAAAAAAAAGAAACATATATAATAAGAATCATATAATAATAATTAGAGGGAGAGTATCGAAAAGACCTAAATCCTGAAGATTTTGAATAATGCCTGAAGCTTTAAGACGTTTAAAGGCAGTCATGCACACATGATTGAGTTACTGAAGCAAATGTCATAAAAACAAATACATAGCTGAGACTGTAACAGAAGGGTGTCTCCAGAAAGTGGGTCTGGGGATGGGTATAGTTGTTTCTTGTTATAAACTTTCTTGATGATTTTATTTCCTTATTTTACACTGCACTTCTTTGGGATTTAACTTTTTCAAAACGGCTGTGTCCTACATTACAGCCCCCCCCCAGTGACTGTCCATATTCATTTGCATAATAGCCCCTCATGTAGCCACTGGAGGAGGCAACCTTTCTTACTTGTCTTTTTTTTTTCCAGAACCAGGGATTGAACTCAGACCCTTGCGCTTGCCAGGGAAGTACTTATTCTACTGAGCCATCTCCCTGGCTCCTCTTACTTGTCTTTGAGCAGATGAAACAGGAGCCATACTGCTGCCACACCTGCTGATGGCTCCAATCTGCTGACTCCCGGTTCAAAGCTCCTTCCCCTGTTCACAGCTCCCTCGGGTGCACCAGGTGTGAGGTTCACAGAGGTACAGGACCTGCTCCTGGACTTTGCTGTTAGTTTCAGAATGTGGCGGAGGAGTTCTCAATCCCTTCCTACATGTATGGAAGCCAAGGCTGACAGGCCAGTGTTCTCACTCACAGCATGCACTCCTCCCGATGTCCCCTCCTGCCCCTCAGCAGCCACACCAGCCTGGTGGAGCCAGTCCAGGGCTCCAAGAAGCACAGGAGAAGGGGCGATCTAGAGCCTGTTGCACTAGCAAGAGGAAATGGGCTTCCCACAGAGATGGGCTTCATGCCCACCGCCTGCTGTGGCCTCTCTTGGCACCTGCTAAACTCCAGTCTCCTCTGCCCTGATGGGCCCTTCTTCCCTCAGCAGGCTCCATCCTGACATGGGTCATCCTGATTGCTGGGCGATGGGCAGGAAGTAGACAAACCCATCTAGAGGCCATGGGGAAGATCTGGGAGAAAAGAGAAACAAGGCTTGGCCACTCTGGCTCTGGGATCTTGCTGATGTCCACCAGCCACTTCCTAAGGAGTTCTGACTTCTCCACCCTCCCCAAACTAGGTACCAATAAAACTTTCTGGCTTGAGTTACAGTAAGAGAACCTGGGACCAAATAGCTTCCTGAACCTTAGAACCAAAGAATAGCACAGAAGGCTGGGAGGAGCCTTCAGAATTCGCTGGCCTAAATCCCTTAGCATACAAAGGAGCAAAAAAAAGTGAACCCAGGACTCACTCCGTGCTTGCTGCTTCTTTCAGAATACCACCATGTTCCCCATCCCAGAGCTGAAGGACACTTGGAGGGTCATTTCCTCTCCCTCTTCTTCCAGGCAAAACTTAGACTTCAGTCATATTGGTGCTGTAAAAATCTCTCCTGGGTTTTTGATAGCCCAATGTTATCTTCCCCACTTCTCCTTAAAAGGAGAGCCCTAACTGTTCCGCCTGGAGTACTCTTTTCTATGGGATTTGTGTCTCTTGCATTTGTTTTTTTTTTTTTTGTCTTTTTGAGACAGGGTCTCGCTATGCAGTTCAGGCTGGCTTTAAGCTCACTTTGTAGCTCAGGCTGGTCTCGAACTCACAACAATCCTCCTGCCTCAGCCTCCCGAGTGCTGGGATTACAGGCATGCGCCACCACGCCCGGCTTGTGTCTCTTGCATTTGAACAAAGCTATAGGCTGCTAACCTAATTTTCCTACTCTGCATTTACCCCTTCTTTTTTCCTTTAGATGTGGGGCCTTGCACATGGCAGGCGAGTGTTCTACCTACCATTCAGCTACATCCCCAGCCCTCTATTCTGCAATTTAAGTGAAGCAAAGAAAATAATTAAATAAATAAAAAATATAAAAAATTATAATTTTAACATAACTAAAAAAAATAAAGACAATTACTCATAAAAAATAATTATTGAAACTGTCCTACTAAGCAGTTTTGAAACTGTCTCTTTGCTCAATAAAATTATTTTTTTAAAAAAGTGGAGCGCTCCCAGCTCACCCTCTGCTAATGTCCCTCTTTTGCTTTTCTCTCTGTTCCTCTTGTGCAGAACTGCTACATAATTTTGGCAGCCTAGTACAAAAGTGAAAATTCTGGGTCCATTGGTCATTTAAAATCATTTAAAATAGTATAAAGAACATCAAGATGGCAACCGAAGAGCATTAAACCAAGTGTGGAGGCCTGGACGCCTGCACAGGCCACATACCCACGAAGCAGGCTCTGCGCTGGCTACCATGATGCTTGAATTTTCCTCACCGCTAATCCTGAAAGATCAGAGAGTCCATTCCCTGTGGCATCTGCCACGAATAGACCCACAAGTTCCAGGCCTCTGTTTCAGGCAGTGCTGGGAAATCCCTCTGCATACCTAAATCTTGATCAGAGCGACTTTTGGGCCTGTTTCCTCTTGTTCTGTCTTCATTGAGTACAGAAAACAGCTGGTCCCTCTGAGCAGTTAATTCCTGTAGGCTTGGACACAGTCTATAATTCCTGTAGTCTTGGACACAGACTGTAATTCCTTTTCCATGTCCTCATTGGCCTGTAGCTCCAGTGCTTTCTCCAAGTCTGTGGCCCTCTGAGGCTTTCCCCAGGTTCTTTGTGTGCTGTGGGAGGCAAGGGGGTTGCAAGAGCCCCCAAAGTACCACTCAGGGTCCAGAGAGCTCAGTGCCATCTGCCACTGGAATCATCATCACAAAACCTACTCTGTTATTATTTCCTTCATGTACCCTGCCCAGTCTCCCATCCCCACCATCTCTCAGATCTTGATCTCCTCAATGGCTTCTTTATCTACTTCCTGGAGGGGGCAGGACTGGAACTCAAATGGTGGAGGTCCCACAGGGTCCTGACCCAAAGCTCTTTCTTCCACAGAGATCCATAGATTGGGGGAAGAAGGGGTTGGCCAGAAGCCATAGCAGCACAGGGGGAGGGTGGGTGTGAATGATGTGGCCACGAAGCCACACTCCTAGTTCTGCTGCTAATGCAGTGCCAAAGTGGCTGCTACAATCTTAAAGGACAGATACCGTAATCCCATAGTATTTCCTATTGGCCTGGGGATACTGAAATTTGGGTGTGGCAAGCTTCTGAAATTTCACTAGGCTCACAACAGGGATTTCAGCAAAGGAAGCAAGTTATCAAGAACCAAAGCCAAGGCTGTCTGAGCCTCTGGCCATTACCGCCCACCCTCTGTTCCTGCAGAAGGACAAGCGGAGTGGGAGACCCACCTTGCAGAATCTCCTTGTTAGAGCAAGACACCCTGGAGGCCCCTGGTGAGTGCTAAGGTCACGCCATCCCCAGGTTTCCCACATAGTAGCTTAATTCACAGACTCCTTCATGGCGGGAAGGCCTACTCCTGGTCAGGCTCAGTCAGGGATACCTGTGCTATAAACTGATATAGGTGTCATGCCCTCTCTCACAGCCCTAGGAAGCTAGCATTCATTAGAGATGAAGGTGCTAATGTGTCCCTTGCCTCAGATCACACGAGCAACCTGGATTCCAAGTTGCTGGGCTGATTTCAGAGCGTGTGCAGATGAGGGAGCTCACAGTGCCCCGGGTCAGCAGGACGAGCAGGTGTGCCTCCAGCATGGTGAGGAAGATCTTTCTGAGGTTTGGGTTACTAGCTTGTGAGGCTCCAGTAGCTGGGCAGGAGTCTTCCTGGAAGGGGAAAGTCCAAGTAGCTTCCAGCATCTTCGCCATCCTGGCTGCCTTAGGGGCAAGAGCACCCTTGCCACCCACCAGGAGCTGGTGTTTATCACTGGCCCAGAGGCTCCCCCATCTGGGCCTCTATATCCCTGTAGTGGGCACTGATGGGGAAGCCTGCTGGGCAGAGGGGAGGGGACAGGGGGTGTAGGAAGGGACAGGAGGGAGGAGACAAAAGGATTTGGGCCCCGTGCAGAATCCCAGAGGGCGGAGCCAAAATCTATCTGGACTCCGCCAGCCACTCACTGCTGCGCTAAGCCTCTTAGACTGAGAACCCGGTTCGAAGGTGGGTTAAGGACAGGTGACGTTCCTCGCCACATTCCCTCGGCGCCCCCCACCCTAGCCGCCAGACGGCGCCCCACACACATATCCAGTCTCGGCTGTGACTTACGGATCGGGTCCCGGGCCGAGTTCAAGGCCCCCGGGGAAGCAGTGGAGGGAGCTGGGGCGAGGTTAGGACTCTGAGCCTGGTGGCCGGGAGTCGGGGAGCTGCGCGAGGGGCCGGGTCCTGCGGGCCAGCAGCAGCCCGTGGACGCGCTGGGCAATAGGAAACAGTTTATTAGGAGGGAGTGGTGGAGCCGAGCCAGGCAGGAAGACGCTGGAATAAGAAACATTTTTGCTCCAGCCCCCTTCTCAGTCCCGGGAGGCCGCCGCGCCTGCAGCTTCGAGCGAGCCCCTCCCCGGCTCCAGCCCAGTCCGGAGCCGCGCCTGGCCCCCGACCCCCGCCCCTGTCCCCGGCCCAGCTTTCGTCGTGTGACTCAGGTCCTGTCCGCGGACCCAAAGGTGAGTCGAGGGCTGCGGGCCGGATTCGGAGGAACCGGGCAGGAGCCACGTGACCCTCGCCCCACTGGGCCCTTCTTTTGGGTGAATCTAAGAGGTGGTCGCAAGGCCACTCCCAGCTACTCAGGAGCACCAGCTGTCCCTCCGTGTACAGATCCATCTGCCCAGCTGAACCTGGGGTCTCGACTGGGAATCAGAAATCTAACTTTTCTCTCCTGCCTGAATCCCTAAAAGGGCAGACACGTTCTTGGGAGTGGGTGTCCACTTGAAGGCTATTGAATCTCCCTCGGGGCTGACCTTTCCCAGGCTAACCCTGCAGTGCTTGCCTAGCAAAGCTGGCACCAACTCCATCCCACACGCCTCCCCCCAAGCCAGGAGCCCCAAGTCAGGACAGTTGCCTAATTCCCATGCCAAAGCAGGTCCCAGGCACTCCCTGGGCTGGTACCCCAGTTTCTCAGTCTGCCCTGGGCCTGGGGCCCTAAGATCTCTGGGCTGGCTGCCCAGATCCTCTTTTCTCCCTCAAGGATAGGCCCTGAGTGGGCAGTAGTAGCCCTCACCGTCTGGCGGCAGCTCCTGGATGAGTTGGGATTTCTCATTGATCCACTTGTCCTGATACCTGTCCCCTAACCTGTCTTCTTTGTCACTGAGTTATTAATTTAAAATGGCCACTATTTCTTGAGTGCTTATGATGTAGACACTTAGATATTTTTCTCAAGTAATCTTGGTCACCATCGAGCAGCAGAGGGGTTATATATTCATCCTACAAGAGAGAAAACAAGTTGAGATCTGAATAACTTGTCCAAAGCTCGTCAGATGATGTAAATAGCATGGTTGGGACTGTGGTAACATTTAAGTGCTTACTGTGTATTAATTAGTACTCTGCTAAATAATTTCTACTACAGTATAGCTATGAAATAAACACTGCTATTATTCTCACTTTACATATAAGGAGAAGGGGAGCCGGGGAGATGGCTCAGTGGAATAAGTACTTCCCTGGCAAGTGCAAGGGCCTAAGTTCAATCCCCGGTTCTGCCAAAAAATAAATAAATGAATAAATAAAAATACATATAAGGAGAAGTCTAGGCACAGGAAGTAAAATGATTTGCCTCAGTTGCATAGCTCTAAATCACAGAGGCAAGACCTGAACCTAGATCTACATGATGCAGAGCTGAGGCCTTGATCTCAGGTTATACAGCAGTCCTTTCCCTTATCAACTTCTTGCTTATCTGCAGTTTTGCTTTCTGAGGTTCCTGTTATCTGCAGTCAGCTGTGGTGTTGAAATCATAAGTAGAGAGTCAAGCAAGATGGCCCAGGCTCGTAATTCCAGCCACTCAGGAGGCTGAGGTGGGAAGATCGCAAATTCAAAGCCAGACTGAGTAACTTAACTTACCTATCTCAAAATAAAACCACAGAGCCGGGCGTGGTGGCGCAGGCCTGTAATCCCAGCACTCGGGAGGCTGAGGCAGGAGGATTGTTGTGAGTTCGAGACCAACCTGAGCTACAAAGTAAGCTTATGGCCAGCCTGAACTACATAGTGAGACCAGGAGATATAGTGCAGTGATAAAGCACTTTGGGGTTCAGTAAAATGAAAGCAAAATTAATGTCCAGAAATAAAAAATTGCAAGTTTTAAATTGTGCACTATTCTGATTTGTGTGGTGAAATGTTGCATGGCTGCATTCCATCCCACCTGGACGTGAAGTATCCTTTGTCCAAGGTCTGTGCTGGAGACCTTGTAGTCTGCTATCTTCCCAATCAGATCAGCTGCAGAGATTTTGCCATGTGAGTGCTCAAATACCCATTATTTTACTTAATAATTCCCCCAAAGAGAGGCTGTTGATTTTGATGTAGAAGCTATACAATTTCTCCTTTAAATATAAGGTGAGCCAGCAAGATAGCTCAGCGGTCTAAAGCACCTTCTTAGGCAAGTTTAGGGGAGTGTGCAGGGACTATGCTTTGATCCCCAGCACCACATGCTGAGCCAGTGTCCCCCTGCCCCCGCCCAGGATGGGCTGAGCCAGCCACAAAAAACTAAATAAAAGGTGAAAGTAAAAATGTTTATTATAGTGTAGTTGCTATGGCATGTTACTAATTATTGGTAATCTATTGTTCTTACTTATTTACATATTTTTGAGACGGGTTCTCATGTGTAATTGAGGCTGGCCTTGAGCTCACTTTGTAGCCCAGCCTGGCTTCAAACTCGCAACCATCCTCCTGCTTCAGCCTCCCAAGTGCTGGGATTACACCCGGTTTTGCTTTGCCTAATTTTAAACTAAATAATTTGGTTTAAATTAAACTGAAATAGGTGTAAGCAACTTTATTATAGGTGGGGATGGGTAGGAAAAAATCATAGTGTCTATAGCATTTGCTGTGATCCACAGTTTCAGTTACCCACTTGGGGGCCTTGGAACAGCTTCCCCTCAGACAAGGAAGGACTGTGCTGTGCTGTCTCCATCTTCTGCCTGTGACTAAAATTCAGGCTTGTTCTGCTGCGATACATGGTTGTAAAGGGCTAATAACCTCGAGGACTGAATCGAAAAGGCAACTCCAGATGAACAGCTTGGTCTAGTGCTGCTGGAACGTGACTTCATGAAGTGTAGACAAGGAAAATGGTTACGTTTGGGCTGGGGTTGTAGCTCAGTGGTAGGGCACTCGCTTAGAATGCAAGAGGCACTACACTCAATCTGGGGTCCAAAAAAAGGAGGAAAAGAAAAAAAAAAAAAAAAGATAGCTGCATTCACAACAACCCTTTCCCTGCCTTGTAACAGGCACCGCTGGGCTGAGCCCTGCTGCTGACTGGAACAGGTTTCATCAATCCCTCAGGTGTAATAGGGAGAAAAAGATCAACAGCCGCCTCCCAGGCGCATCCCCACCATGCCTTCCCTCATCGGAGGCCCAAACATTGACTAAGCCTACTGCATGGTCTCTGGGTACCGAGACAACTAAACCGGAGCAGGAAACCCATTGGCGACAGCAGCGATGGGCCGTTTGTTAATGTCTGCTGAAGCCTATACAATGTTTTCTCTCATTGGAGAACTCACCTAACTCCAAACAACTGGAAGAGCAGCAAGGCCAAAGAGGATTTCTTACCAGCAATTTAAGCTTATCAGGGCAGACTTACTGCCTCTGGACAAGAAACTCACCATCCCACGCCCTGGATTCCTCACTGGACTATTGTGAGGAGTAAGTGAGATGCACCAGAATTGGTACAAGGAGCAGATGAACTACTATTATTATTTCACAGTGCTAAGCTAATGTTTGAAATTAGTTTTAACATTTGTTATTTCTGGCCAATACCCATGATGCTTTTGTCTGCAGGAGATCTTTCTGGAAGTTTGGCTCAGAAGCAAAAAGATACTACTAGCACCCAGGCATTGCAACAGTCAAATTTCAGAGCCATTGTGTTGAGTCAGCTCAATATCTGGCCAGGACCCCTTTTGTGTCAAATCTCACAAAGGCTCATTTGGGAATTTGACAGTCCCAGTCTTCCCAGGATTATTAGATCAGAAGTGAGTTTTATAAATCCTGCCAGCTCTTCCTTGCCCAGTATCTAGAACAAAGTCCTCATCTCCACCCTCGCTTCAGTGTCACCAAGTCTCCTGTGGTAGTGGGGGTGAGGGTCCCTTCCCTATGTGGCCCACTCTCACCGGCAAATCCCTGCCCAGCAAGGCAGAAGTATGGGACTTGGTCATAGCTGTGTGGAGGACATAGTTCTCAAAGTGTGGTGCCCACTGAGATGCATTAGAATTTCCTGGAGAATGCATGTTTCTTCCAGGTCCCAGATACATTGTGTCAGAATCTGGAATAACAGTGAGACCAAAGGATGTGCACTTCTAACCTGCTGCAGGGGACTCTGATGTGTGACAGAGGGCTGTGGGTGGATGGGGGAGGCAGAGAAGTGGAAGCTCAGACGCTCAGCAGAAGACCGTAGAAGGATGCCACCTTTCCTCCTTCACGACAGCCTCTTTTTTTCTTGCTGCCTGTACCCTCTTCTTAGCCACTGTCCAGGCAGGTGAAGGACACCACATTCAGCTCTCCTGGGATGAGCGGAGGCCCTCACTCAGACTGCTTGCCAGAGTCCTCAGTGACTACCAGGAGAGACAGAGGCAGAAGGTCAGGCAGAGGCTAGGGACACAGCAGCAGCAGCCCAGGGCTCTGTTTCCTCCCCCAGCCTGGGCCTCTAGGGCAGAGGAAGCCCAGCAGGAAGGCCAGAGCAGCCATGAAACAGAGGCCCATGAAGCCCCCCACCCCACCCCCAGCCACCTGGTCCTCACAGCCCCCTATCTCAGGCAATCATCTGGCACCATTCTTACACAGCGGGACATCTGCAGCTTATGCGGCCACATACCCAGCCCTACCAGCCTCACCTTGTCAGGCCAAATGCCACTCTCAATCTCATATGAGCCACCCTGGCCGAAGCTCTAGTCCCAGGCACACACCTGCATGCTCTCGACCATTCACAAAGTCCTCATGGCTATCTGATCACCACCCTCCTTCGCTCTTTAGGGGGAAGAGGGACTGGGGCTGGACCTCACACATTAGGTATGCACTGTATGACTGACCACACCACCAGCTACTATCTTTTTCTAAAGCTTTGAGAAGTGAAGGGGGGTGGCTTCTGAGCACTAGTTGGTTGGAGACTATGGTAGATGAGAATTAACTCCCCTTAACCCTTTCCATCAAACTTCTGGCAAAGTCCCACTGTGCCAGCCACAGGAGGTCAAACATTCAGTGTCAAAGTGTTTCACTTCCTCTCCCACACCCACGGCCCTCCCCCAGCCCTTTCCCTGAACAGCAATGAGAGAGAAGGGGGCCAGGGAACAGCTCTGAGAGGCCCCTATTTCTCAAGTGAGATGGCAGAAGGGTTCCCTGACACCTGGCAGGGCCCAGCACTGTTCACACGTTGTAAACTTATGTGGTTGTTGCTAGGAGTCAACACATGCATGGCCTTGGGCAAGCCCCCTCCCGGGTGTAAGGCTTAGTCCCATCCTGTCTCTAAAGTCAGGAGTCACACTTTGTGATGTCCCAGGACCCTGTCATGTGTGTCTCAGCCCAGGTGGCTCCTTTGGGCCCTGCAGCTGTCTCCCACTCTCACCTCCCCTGACAGTCTGCCCTTAAGTCCCTGCTTTGCATGACTCCTGCCTCTTCTATCCAGACTTCAATCTAAACAATCTTGATTCCTGTTCCCGGTTTGGCGGGACCCTGAATGGCAGGAAGTGAAGACAGGAGCCTGTTTATGTTTGAGGCAGCCAGGGCTGGGGGGTGGGGAGGGCACTGGGAAAGGGGTGGGCAGGGGTGGAGGTTTAGAGGAGGTGAGCAGGAGGCAGAGGACATAGGGTACTGCTGAAGAGCCCTGCTGGTACCCCTCCAGTTTTGGCCCTCCCATCCCACCTCCATCTGAGCTCAGCAGAGAGGTGTAGAGTCGCCTTGCCTCAAGCCCCTGTCATTCAAACATGGTTTGCCACCCTCACCCCTAACAGGATGGTTTCCATAGGGAAGTGAATCAGGACTTCCCTTGCAGGCCCCGCCCCAAGCCAGAGAGGTGGCCTCCCTGCCTCCCCTCACCAATAAAAATACTCGGAGTGATTTCCTCCTGGTAGGCAAGCTGTGACCTGCAGCTATATATCTTGCAGAACTTACCTCACCTCTCCTTTCCAGGATGATGACCTTGGCCCACACCAAAAGGGGTCTTCTGATGCTGCTGATGGCCTTGGGTCTGACCCAGGGTGAGTATGCAGAGAACAGCGGGAGATGTGGGCTCAGCCCAGGTCCCCTTTTGCTGGACCAAATCTGAAGTGTTAGCGACAGGAGCTGGGAGCTGGGCTGAAGGCAGGCTCTAAGAGGGCTAGGTTAGGCGCAGCCACCCCATCTTTCACTGTTTGTCCTTTTGAAACCAATCTTCGGACCGGTGCCCTGCCACACTCTAGGGTGGGAACCACATCTGGCTTATAGGTGGGGTAGAGGGAGTGGGAATGTTGGCAGGGAAAGTCTGAGAAAGCACTCTGGCCTGGATGGCAGGGTGGACCTGGAGCTGGGTGGACCTGGAGGAGGTAGGGGCGAGGGGGGTCAGCTTTCCTGGCCGTCTCCTCTGCCCTGACTAGTAAGTCTCTGAGGAAAGGAGGATCAGGGCTGGACGTAGAAGAGCAGGACCTCAAGGGCTTGTTTGAGGGATGGCAGGGAGCAGTCAGTGGGGCAGAAGCAAGTGTCAAGCTCACCTCCTGTGGGGCTGAGCCTCTGCTGTGTCTCCCAGGAAACCCTGTGGAGGACTTGGTGAACTGCACATGTCGGAACCCACACTGCAAGGGGACCACTTGCCAGGGGCTCTGGTGCACAGCAGTGGTGTTTCTGGATGAGGACGGCCACCGCCAGCAGTTCCAGGGCTGTGCGAGCCGCAACGAGGAGCTCTGCCGGGGGCGTCCCACCGAGTTCGTGAACCACTTCTGCTGCCACCAGGCCTTCTGCAACCACAATGTATCCCTGTCGCTGGAGAGTAGGTCCAGCGCCCCAGCAGGCCCTTTGCATCTTCTCAGACCCCACCCCTACCTTGCTTTTCTTTTGTGCTCTGTCGGGTGAGGGGCAGGTGTGGGGGACCAGAATGCTGGGATCTGACTGGCACAATGGTCTGACCCAAGGGCAGGGGAGCTGGCCTGGTGGAAGCTGAGACGCAGTCTGCTCCTCCTCCAGCCACTCAGACTCCTCCGGAGCAGCCAAAAGTAGATAGTCATCTGCCTCTGATCCTGGGCCCTGTGCTGGCTTTGCTAGTGCTGGTGGCCTTGGGTGCCCTGGGCCTGTGGCATGTCCGGCGGAGGCAGGAGAAGCAGCGAGGCCTGTACAGTGACTTGGGCGAGTCCAGCCTCATCCTGAAGTCACCCGAGCAGAGGGACAGCATGTTGGGGGTACGGGTCTGGGGGGATTGGGAACTGAGAGCTGAGGGAGGGGATACAGGAGCCAGAGTCAGAGGGGGTCACCCAGAGATCATAGCTGGCCAGGAGCTGGGGGTGGGGAGGGAACCCACCGAGACACAGCAGCAGGATCCTGATGTGGACAAAGAATGGGGCCGCAGCTGGTGGGGGCAGCTTCTCAGGGGCTTCTTGGTATCCTCAGGACTTCCTGGACAGCAACTGCACCACGGGCAGTGGTTCAGGGCTCCCCTTCCTGGTGCAGAGGACAGTGGCACGGCAGGTCACCCTGGTGGAGTGTGTGGGTGAGTAGTAGGTGAGCCCAGGAGAGGGGAGCTAAGGGCTCCCACAAACCCAGAGGAATGAGGGGGCTCTTGGCTTCCAGAGACATCCACAGGGTTGGCTGCAGATTGGCTGCAGAGATTTTGGATCAGAATAGGAATTCTCGGGGCTGGGAACTGGCTGGGATGGGGTCCTTCTGCAGGAGCGGGGGTGTTCTATAGCTGGGTTTGGGTCTGGATTAAGTTACACATAAAATTCGGGTCTGCATAGCACTGAGATGGGCAGAGGCAGCTCTTCCAGGGCTCTCTGTGCCGAATGTATAACCCTTGACTTCTTTGCTGGCTGCTGCATCAGGAAAGGGCCGCTATGGCGAAGTGTGGCAGGGCTTGTGGCATGGCGAGAGTGTGGCCATCAAGATCTTCTCCTCGAGGGATGAGCAGTCATGGTTCCGGGAGACGGAGATCTACAACACAGTGTTGCTCCGACACGACAACATCCTAGGCAAGGGAGAGAACGCAGTCAGTGATGGGCCTGGGAACCTTATCCCCCCATCTCTGGGTCATGGTCCACAGGCCTAACCCCGAAGGACCCCCAACCCACCTGACTCCAGCTCCGGTTTCTGACCTAAATCCTCAATCCCGTCAACCTTGTCCCGAGTCCCACCTTTGCCCTGCCCTAGCGCGCCCCCTGCCCCGTCCCCTTGGCCGAGCCACCCTGCCCTAGTGCGCCCCCTGCCCCTTCCTCCCCGTCCC
>PVKA01015986.1:16323-28180 GCA_004027165.1 Ctenomys sociabilis | reverse complement strand
TGGCCCTCAGGCTGGCTGCGTCTGCAGCGTGTGGCCTGGCACACCTGCACATGGAGATCTTTGGTACTCAGGGCAAGCCGGCCATCGCCCACCGCGACCTCAAGAGCCGCAATGTGCTGGTGAAGAGCAACCTTCAGTGTTGCATCGCAGACTTGGGTGAGCTGTGCGGGGGCGAGGTGCACAGGTGGGCAGGGTGGGTGCTTTGTAGGTGGGCGTGGTTTTTGCTCTGTGCCACTCTACCTGTTTTCCGTGGGAGTGGGTGGCCAGCAGTGCTTTAAAAACCTAGAAAGGTGTTTTGTTTCATTTCACTCCTGAAAGAGCCCAAGTTATTTTAAACACCCTTCACAAGTTCAGATTCCTTCTACCACCCACACTGGAGCTGGGAGAAATGGACAGAGAACCAGGAACCTGGGTTCTCATTCTGGCTTCATGGTTGCCCTTCTTGGGCCTCCAGTTTTTGCTCTGTAAAATGGGCATAAGAAAGCCTGCCTTGCATATTCACATAATGCTGGTTTCCTAGGCTCCACACACAAAGGGTAACTGGGGCAGTTGGTTTCCCTCTGGCCACTGTCTTCAGGTCATCCTTTTGCCTGTTCCCCTGTGCCTCGCTGTCACTGTCCATCCCCACCCCAAGATAGCCCTGGTGTGGGCCAGGGTGGTGGCAGGAGTGACAGGCCTCATACCCACAGGCCTGGCTGTGATGCACTCCCAGGGTAGCGATTACCTGGACATCGGCAACAACCCAAGAGTGGGCACCAAGCGGTACATGGCACCCGAGGTGCTGGATGAGCAGATCCGCACCGACTGCTTCGAGTCCTACAAGTGGACAGACATCTGGGCCTTTGGACTAGTGCTGTGGGAGATCACTCGGAGGACCGTCGTCAACGGTGAGACCTCACTGCACCCTGTGGGGTGGGGCGAGGCAGGTGGAGGTGGGGCTCCCTACTGTGGCTGGTGCCTGTGGCCTGAGGGGCTTGGGACCAGACCTCCTGCATCCCTTCACCACCTGGTTCAGCTGAGGACCTTTGAGGGTTCCTCTGGTCTATGAATCTTGACTGTGGAATATTATTCACAGCTAACAGTTACTGGGATTAAACATATGCCATGCTATATACTCTATACTTATTATCATATTTAAGTCTCCTGTACTGACAAGGAGGTGATCCTGCTTAGTGGTTAAGGCCTAGGCTTGGAATCGGATTGCCTGGGCTCAGGTCCAGCTTTCGCTGTGGCAGTGGAAAGACTATGTAGCCTCTCTGTTTCAGTTTCCTCATTTGTGAAATGAGAATAAAAATAACTTCTGTTTGTTGAGAAGTGAAATATTTGGAACAATATCTAGCACTCAGTATTCATGGTCATTACTGTTATAATAGAATGTGTGCCTGCTGTAGTATTATCCCCTTTTTTAGATGAGGCTGAGGTGCAGAATTGTGGCAGGCTCTAGAAACAGCTTTGGGGTCCAAACCAGGCAGTCTGACTCCGGGCCAAGTGATCTTTATCGCTATGACACTTGAACTTCTATGCTCCTTGATTTCTTCATCCACAAAAATGCAGGCTATCACTGCCACAGGCTGCCACTGCCACCCTGCTTGCCTACAGTGGCCTCATTATGACTGTGGGTTACCACGGAGAACTCTGATTTGGAGGGACTAGGAACAAGTGGAGGCACCTGCCCTAGGCAGCCCTGTGGCCAGTGATGTCCAGACTTTGGGTGGACAGAAGATGACAGGTTGTGGCCGGCCAAATAGCTCAGCAGATTAAAGTGCCTGCAAGCAGGTACAGGGGCCTGAGTTTCAATCCCTGGGCCTGCTCTGTCAGCCTCGCCCCCAGGGCATGCTGAGATGGCAATTGAGACTGGGTGGGCATGGTGGTGCACACCTGTAATCCCAGCTCTTGGGAGGCTGTACACAGGTGGATCATTACAAGTCTGATCTAGTAGTGAGACCCTGAACATTCTGTAGACCCTTCCCTAAAATACAAAACAAAGGTGACAGGTTGTCTGCAGTGTGGGAGCTTTGCTAGCTTTTGTGGAGGCTGTTCATGGTCAAGAGCTGCCAGCGGTCCTGGCAGGTTGAGGACAATCTTTAGCCATGCTCCTGCAGAACAGGAGTGCTTTTATTCTTGAGTATCTACCAGTTGCCAGCCTCTTGCCAGACTCCATTTGCCTTCATTGACCATGCACTGAGCACAGAGACCAGGGTGGGCTAGAGGACCCTGGAGCTGCCAGACAGGGCACAAGGACACAGCCACAGCCTCTGGGACAAAACTGAAGGCTGAAAAGGAAGGGCTGGGAGGGAGGCTGCTGGGCTGAGGGGGAAGCTCTGTCACCCCACACAGATTCGAAGCGCATTATAAACACTGTAATCTGGTGTCAGCCCCGGCACTGATTAAAGGCTCATTAGACACGCTCAAGCCTCTGCGCAGCACTGATTAGGGACGAGCTACACAGGGGCGGCTTGGAAGCCTGCCATAGGGAGAGCAGCTGGTGAAGGCTTCACCGAGGTTGTGTCCTGTGTGGCCACAGCCCCCAGCCTAGGGCTGGGAAGCAGGATGGGCATGAGGCTGCTGCAGCTCCCTAGGCAGAGTTTTCAGAAAGCTCCTAAGGACTCGCGTTTGGGATGACATGGAGCAGGGTTGGGAGCTGCTGGCTGTGACCATCAGTGGAGGTCGAGGCCTTCCCTGGTGGGTGCTATTCGGACCAGGGTAAAAGTTCTCTTCCCTTTGGAGAGGTGTCTTCTTGTCCTTACTACAGTCCTTCTCCTCAATCAGTTAGCTCCCCTCCCTTAAATAAGAGCATGGAGCTTGGGAGCAGGGCTTTTGTATTGGATTTTTAGGCTTAAATCCTGACTTTCATTTATTACCTGTTGATCTTAGACAAATTTCTTAAACTCACTGGCCATAATTTCTTGGCTTATAACTTGGAGCTAGAAGTATTGCATACCCCTTTTGGCCTTTTGGCTGTTTGGGATTTGATGCAGAGCCTTTAGGACAGTAGTTAACATGTAGCAAGTGTTCGGTAAAGAGTATGTATTAGAGGGCATCAGAGACAGGGAGAAGTACCTGAGCCTGAGGAGAAGTCAGCTGGGGAAAGACTGGAACGAGAGCTAGCATAGAATCCAGCAGCATAGGCTGGAGACTTGACTGCCAGACTGGCTGTGTAACCTTGGGCTCAGCTTCTCTGAGCATCAGTTTCTGGGTCTCTAACAGGAAGGTAATAATAAATCAATTTCACAGGGTTGTTGTAAAGCCTAGCAGGATACCATGCATAGTGTTGATAGCACAGTAACTGGCTCATGGAAAGTGTAAAACAAAGGTAGACATTACTAATAGTAATACATATATTTGCCGGGCGTGGTGGTGCATGCCTGTAATCCCAGCACTCGGGAGGCTGAGGCAGGAGGATTGTTGTGAGTTCGAGACCAGCCTGAGCTACAAAGTGAGCTTAAGGCCAGCCTGAACTGCACAGTGAGACCCTGTCTCAAAAAGACAAAAAAAAAAAAAAAAAAAAAAAAAAAAAAGTAATACATATATTTATTGTGATATCCTTCTCGTGGGCAGTGTTCCCAGACATCTGATTTTCTGACCCCTATGTCAGAGGCTGGGCAAGGCTGTCCTTTGGGTGATATGTGGTCTCCTTGGGTCCCGAGTGATTGTCTCATCTCTCTCAATGTCCAGGTATTGTGGAGGACTACAGGCCACCCTTCTATGACTTGGTGCCAAATGACCCCAGCTTTGAGGACATGAAGAAAGTGGTGTGTATTGACCAGCAGACTCCCACCATCCCCAACCGGCTGGCTGTGGACCCGGTGAGGCTTCTGCTGGGGCTGGGGTTGATGCCGTGGATGGGATGGCATTGGGTAGGGGCTCACGGCTGGAATTTCTCAGCCCTAGAACTCATGTACTAGGTAGGCCTCTGCTTCTCGGGTAGATTCAGGAGGCCCTGGCCTGTGGATTCCAACTCCTTGGAATCCTTTGGTCAGTCTGACATTTTCAGAACTGTCTACCTTGCCTGTGAAAAGTCAGAGGGTCCCTGCTGTATTTGTTGCTTACAGTCTTGGCTATCATTTGTCTTTTGTTTTCAAAAAGTTCTACATATGGGGCTGGGGAGATGGCTCAGTGGGATAAGCGCTTCCCTGGCAAGTGCAAGGACATGAGTTCAATCCCCAGTTCTTCCAAAAAAAAAAAAAAGTTCTACATATTTTTATAAAGACTACTCATACAGGCATGAGTACGCTACTAAACATATATACGTCACTGTTAGCTCCATGAGGACAAAAAATGTAGCTCTTTTGGCTCAGTCTTGTGTCCATTACTTTTCATAGTGCCTGGCAAGTAATACATGCTCGGTAAATACTTATGGAGGAATTATTAAATATATCCACATATGTATACATACACATACACATTTGCACACAATGGATATCCATAAAAAGCCACATATATACATTCCTCTGCACGTATACATACACTCACTTTCAGAAACTAGAAGAGGGAGGCTAGTTCATTCCAAGACCATTGAGCTTTCTGGGGTGGGCTCCTCCCTGGACATATTCATTGTTAGGGCAGTGCCCACCCCTCTACCTTCACTATCCACTGAGCCCAGCCCTGGTTATTGCAAGGGCTGAGAGTCACTGCTTCATGTACTGGGGTCTCCAGCTGCAGATAGGGACACAGGAGCCCGAAGACTTGCAGATCTCCCCTTTGCAATGGGTCTTGGAGGAGGCAGCGCAGGGTACAGTTCCACAGGTGCTGTTTGTTCAGGGGCCCTGAGGCTGTTAAGGACATGAGCATGCTTTCTGCTTTCCCCCACCCTCTTTCTCACTCTTTTCCATTTGCCTTCTTCTCATCCTTGCCTGGTTCCCTCCATTCTCCATCTGTTTGCTTCTCCTCTTGTCCACTGTGCAACACTCTCATCCCCTTCTTCCTGTCCTTTCTCACTGTCTCTTTTCTTCCCGGCCTCATGTCCCTGCTTCCTCTCCTCTGCCCCTCTCACAATCCACAGGTCCTCTCAGGCCTGGCTCAGATGATGCAGGAGTGCTGGTACCCTAACCCCTCCGCCCGCCTCACTGCGCTTCGCATCAAGAAGACCTTACAGAAACTCATCCAAGGCTCAGAGAAGCCCAAAGTGATTCACTAGCCCAGGACCACTGGGCTCCCTCTGCCTGCAGGGTGAGGCAGCAGGGCATGGTGGCCTATCTGGGTAAAGGTAGTGTGTTGGGGCAAGGGTGCCCCCATTTGGGGCAGCTGTGCCGGCCCAGCTGGGCCCCCAACTCATCCAGCCAAAAATACAGCTGGGGTGAAATCTGATCTCCTTGCTGTCTGGCCTGCTCAAAGTGGCCGGCTCCCTGACGCCTGGCTCACTCCCCACCCCCATGCCAGTAGGCTGTATCCCCCACTACTTCTAAGGCAGGATGCAAAAGAAGCTTCAGAGCCAGAGGGCGGCCAAACCAGAGAATCCTAGTTTGGGCCAGGAGCCTGAGCCTGCACTTTCCCCTGTCCTTGGTCAACCCCACTGCCTGGCTAGGACTGTCAGGGTGGCAAAAGGGCCTTGCCCAACCCTCAGCAGAAGCTGTCCTGCTATGCTTCAACCTCTGGAACAAACCTCAGGTACCCCAGGACCCTCTCCCTGGCCTTACATGTCAGCATTCTGTCTCCCCAACAAGATCCCAGCTAGCCAAATGGCAGCAGCCTAGAAGAGCTGGGGCCTGACTCAGCTAACCTCCAGTTCCTGCAGCAACCTGGAAGCCTTGCTGGGCCATTAACACCCTGGAGGTCCTGCTGAGGGTGTGTGG
The DNA here is from genome assembly GCA_004027165.1 of Ctenomys sociabilis. Classification (NCBI taxonomy): domain Eukaryota; kingdom Metazoa; phylum Chordata; class Mammalia; order Rodentia; family Ctenomyidae; genus Ctenomys; species Ctenomys sociabilis. The sequence goes on along the minus strand of PVKA01015986.1, from coordinate 22,388 downwards.
AGAGGTGACAGGTCAGATGGGTAGGGCTGGAACTTTCAGAATAATTGAAAGTGTGTCAGGCTACATGTTGAAGGGTAAGCTGGAGGGAGTGAGGAGACCTGGGCTTTGATCCTTACTTGCTCCCCACCACCACAGTGGGATTTTCTTCCATCTCAGAATATTTGTCTTTTCATTGACATATTGCAAGATTTCAACCTGACATCTTTCAAGGCCTCTTCAGTTCTGATTTGCTTTGAAAGTCAGCCTGTGTGACCTAAGTTTACCAGTTTCAACTATCCCTATACCCTGGCCCCTAGCATTGTGCCTCAAGATGAGATCTGAAAAGAACTGTGTCAGAGTCCAGGAGGTTGGAAGCACCTCCTAGTCCAATCCTGTAAGCTCTAGATCTTGCCCTAAGCTGTGTCAGGGTCCATCCTTGGCTCACTCAGTGTTGCTGGCGCTGGAGGTCACTTCTCCTGGAATCTCTAAGGCACTAAAGAAACTCAGCTCCAGCCAAGAAGCCTACAGGGCTCAGGTTTCTGATTACCACTGACCTTGACCCACAACCTTGGTCAAACCCCAAAGAATGTCTCACAGAAAATCTAGCGTTTAGCTATGTTCAGGGTATTTGTCCATGTACTGACAGGAAACCATGGACCCTGGTAGGGCGTTTGGTGGGATGGAGGGAGGTGGGTTGGAGGAAGCACTTGGGGGACATGGGCAGGGCTCAGGCAGCTTGGATGGAAGCAGCCCACCAGCCTCCAGCCCTTGAGGGCAGAGAAGAAAGCTCCTGGCCCCTCCTCCGCACACAGTCTCCCCAGTCAGGCCTCTGGTGCGTCTTCCTCTGCCCCGTCTCAGCACGTTCCCAGGCTCGGCTCCCAGCATTGTGCAAGGCCCAGAGGAGAACCAGGAAGCGAAACTGGGTGAAAACGGAAAGCAACACGTAGCAGTTGAGTTCCAGGATCCTTGGGACAGTTTGCAGTTTTTCTGATCGCCAGAATCCGCCCCATTCAGGGATCAATCAGGGTTCCTGCTGGCAGGATGTCTATCTCCCTTGGATTTGGGGACAAAGCGGTTCTGAGACTCCGCAGGGAGGAATCCAAGGTAGCAGCTTCCCAAACACTGAAAAACCCCTAAATGGAGAAGGAAGAGGAGGAGTGACAGGGGAGGGTGGAGGGAAGCCGCTGAGGACAGCAGTCTGCAGACGCTTCTGTGCCACCACAGGAGGCTTCCAGGATGGAAATTACACTGATCGTATCCTGATGTACTGTTTGCAGGAGCATTTGGCCGGTGCTTAGCACATACTGGGTCCAAATAAATCAAGGTTGTACCCTGAGCTCCTGCGGAGTCGTTCCAAGCCCCCACCTCTGCAGTAGTCAGTCGGCTGGCAGCGGCCCCGAAGGAAGGGGCGGGGCGGGGTAGCAGAGGGTCCCAAGTACACGCCCCGGCGCTGCGGCCCCCCGGCGCGGGCTCACTGCTTGGTTGGATCTCAGACTGGGAGCAGCCGGACCGCCGCGCCCGCCACGTCGCCCTCTGCTGGCCGCTCGCAGCAGGCTGAGGACCGCCGCAGCGGTCCAGCGCGCCGGCTGCCGGTGTGAGTCCTGTTGGGCTTCGGGTTTGCAGGGACTGTGCCCCCAAAACCACACTTAGCAAGAACCTTTCTGAGTCCATACTCAGAGGCAGATCGGGCCCTGCTTCCTCAATTCCCCCCTCGAACAGGAGTCGGTGCACACCCGCAAGGGACCCACCTTAGGCTCAGGAAGCACCTCATTCTTCTCCCACTGCACCACCTACAGCTGTGGGCGTGACAGGACGAGGGGGAGGCAGTTACCGAAAAAAGCTGGAGAACGGCCTTGTCAGGGGACACCCAAGCCTAGAAAATCCGTGCCTTTGAATTAGACGCCCCAATTCCTACTACCAGAAAAGACTTTGATGACCCCCTGCTGCTCCAGGTCGACTACCTGCGGCCTTCCGCACTGGGGTCGTGGGGCCCCCCACGACAGCCAGTGTCTTCCAGAAGGCTCTTAGGCCAGTTTTGGAGGGTATAAATAGGGGGTTCTAGCAGCTCAGAAAGGCAGCCTCTTCCGCCCCCCTGTGCCCATCAACCTGGTCCTCCTGACAGTCACACGCTCTGGTTGGAGAACCAGAAGGCAGTAGGAAGATTGCAGAGCCAGAGTCTGTGAGGGCTGCGCAGGATCTGGGAAAGCAGAATAGGCCGTTGCTCTACCAGGTCAGCAGAGTCCTTGGGAAGGCCCTGTGGCTGAGCCCCTCCTCGGTAGGGAGCCCTTGCGGAACCTGCCTGCGCTGAAGGAAGAAAACCTGCAGCCCCGTTTGCTTCTTGGCAGCTTTGTGCCAATTTCCTGGGCAACCCCAGGCTCCAACTTGATGGGTGTGGTACCTGCCTATGTAAGGGGAAGGTGGCTCCTGCAGCATAAACCTTGATATTTGCATGGGAAGGGGATTAAGGAACAAGCTGTGCTTTGCGCGTGCTGCCGCTCTCCAAGATGAATGTAAACCATGTACTGCAAACATGTACTAAAATAATAAAATAAAAATAAAATAAATCTCAATGCTGAAGCCCACCCCGGCCAAGCCTCATGGACAGTCCTCTCCACCCTCCCAGGCACCATCCTCCCTTGGTCCTGCCTCAAACTAGCATTCCAGGAGGATGCTCTGCTTCCTCCATATCCTTCCTGGTGTGAAAATCAACAGCCTGAAACTGGCAAAGTGCTCCATCTGCAAGGCTCACCCCGGGAGTGGGGAGTGGGGTACACATCCCAAGTCCAGTATCCCAGGGCTGGGACTGATGCTAGCGGCGTGATCATCGCTCTGGGTGGGCGACTCTTGGAAAGAGCTGCTTCCACCAGGGCTACATTCAGTTGCTAGAAATAGAGACAGAGGGCTTCTTGACTTTGCATATGATTTACATAATGTCATAGACACAGTCTATTTTCAGGCAGTTTTCAGGTTCAAGTGTTGTCACTGCTGCCCTGCAGGGTGTCATGTCTGGATGAGTCTTTTTCTGTTCTTTCTCACCCACCCACTCTTAATGACCTACATCCCCAGCTGCAGGAGCAAATATCAAGAGGGGAGAGAGTGGGGTTGTCCAGGAAGACACAGCAGGGCAGGAGACACACTGAAATTTCTGTCACCACCATCAATAAAAGCAATCTAATTGTTCAAGAGGGCAGAGGGTAAGTGGTGGGAAGCCAGATAGCTCATCTCCTTGCCTCCTCTCCTACTGGAATGCCAGTTCTTGTACCTGCTAGTCAGTCTTCTGCCAGTTTGAAGAAAGACATCTAGATACATAGACCTATGTTTCTCAGCCACCCAGAAAGCCTTGCTTGGCTAAAATACTCCTTATGGGTATTTATTTGCAGCCCTCAATTTGATCTTCACCTCCTAGGAAAGCTGATTTTCTACCTGCCACTCTCCTAGGAGACACATCTGAGCAATCAGGATCTTTGTTTGATGATCAATATTTGTAAAGCACCTGAGACATAGAAAGAGGCCAGTCATGCTATAGCCCTCTTCTTTTCCTTCAAATAGCAATCTGTGTAAAGTGCCCAGTTGTCCCCACATGGGTGCCTGACACAGGCACCAGACTAAGGGTCCAGCAGAATGGTCAGTCGGGATGACTGTCACCAAGTTGTGTGTGATCTTGCAGGTACTTGGCCTCTTCTTACCTGAGAAAGAGGGGCTTTGATGAAGATGAAGGACAAAGACAATTCTCCATGCTTTATAGCAAGAGCTATTTGATTACCTGTCCTTGGTCACAGAAGGACAAAGCTAGGGTCTCTTAGAACTCCCTAAAGCAGGCTTTCTGGCTTTGAGGCCAGTGTCTCATCTTCCTGTGGAGAGAGAGTTTTTACTTTCTCCTCTCTGCATTGAAGGACTCACCAGATGCCAGAGCAAAGAGCTTGGCTCCTGGGATTTCCAAGGCCATTTGGCCAGGATACCCACCCGCCACACACTACCCACAATTCCTGGTCCTGCTGGACCTGCCTCATCCCGTCAAGCAGGCGTTTCCTGTTGATAAGAAGCTCAGTCACAAATACTGATAAAGAGATGTAAAAAGGAAACTGACAGGCTTGGGTATAATGGGCATTCTGTCTGTCTTTTTACCTCTCTCTCTTCTCCCGGCACCACCCTCCAAACTGCTTCCCAGAACTAAACAGAAAAAATGCCCCCATGTCCACTCTGGGCCATATTTTATGGTTTCCAGGAATTTAGGTTGCATACTGACACAGCTCTCAGCATGGGTCTCATTCCACCTAGGCCAGGATGGGAGCCCAGCAGCAGGAAGCCCCAGGCCCAGGGAAAGGGCAGTGACGCAGGAAGGAAGGACGGGCCAGCACAGGTTGCACCCAGGACCTTCCTCACTCCCTCCTTCTCCCTTGCCCCAGAGGCCTGGATCCAAGCCTGTAATTAGTGCATTTTCCATGATTTAAGTCTGAGGCCTATTAATGGAAAATCTCTACTTTTTGACTGACTCTGCTAATTTGGAATCTTTAATCCTTTGGGACAAAAAGTGGGAAGGATTTTTAGGAAATACACAGAGCAAACAGGTTTTCAAAGCATGCCAAACTATGAGTTTGGATTCATAAACTCAGATGGACAATGTCTCCAAAGTGCTCAGCTTGCAGTTAAGACAACCTGCCACCAGGTGGGTGAGGAGGCCTGGGGGAAAGGCTCACATTCAATAATTTATTTTCCTTCTTCCCCAGAGATGGGATTGCTTCATAAAAACAAGCATGAAGAAGTGGAATAGAAGCCCTGCTTAGTGGTGTATGTCTGTAACCCCAGTATTCTGGGAGGCTGAGGCAAGCAGATCACAAATTCAAGGCCAGCCTAGGAGAATGTAGTAACCTAGCAAGACCTTGCCTCAAACTTTAAAAAAAAAAAAGGAAAAAAAAAAAAAAAAAAAAGCTAAGTTGCAACTAACTCACTGGGGAGGCCCTGGAGTCAATCCTCAATACTGCGATAGATGGATGAAATCAGCAGCTATGAACTACTTGGAGACTTTCTCCTAAATTCTTAATTATTTTTAGTTCTGATACAGCCCAACCAAGGTCTTGTTCTCAGCTGAGGTCTTGACCCTGGAAGGAAAGAGAAAAGAATTAAGTGAGTGAAGAGTTGTAAATTGGAGCTAGGGTTTGCTTTTTTCTTTTGCTATTGAGTTGATCCAATAAATTTATTCTAAATCTAATATGGAAGAATATGTTCATTCATGAAGATGTAAGTCAAAAGTTTCCTTATTTTAGGCTTTGTTTTTATTTTGCATACTAGGCAAAACTCTACCACTGAGCCAGGGTACTTTTTGAATAAGTTGTGGATTCATGTGTTTCAAAAACAAACATGTTGAAAGGTAGATGGTGAGATGCCTCCCTCCCAGCTACCCAGGATCCCTGACCCTGCAAAGAAACCCTGCTGCCCCTTTGAGTGCTTTATATGTATACAGATGCATTTGAATGTGGATTTTTGTCCCCCACCCCGTCACCTCTTACATAAAATAGATTATTAGATACACTATTCTGTACCTTACATTTTTCACTTAATAATACATCTTAGAAATATTTATATATCAGTGTAGAAAGATTTCTCCTCACTGTTTTACAATGATATAGTATTCCACTGTTTGTAGTACAATAGAATTAGGTTTCTGTTTTGTTTTGTTTTGAACTTTAGGTTTTTTCCAACTTGGCCATTGTAAACCACGGGATGAATAAATTTTTACATGCATTATTTTGCTTCATTCACGTATACTTGTGAGACAAACAATAAAAAGTGGAATGCCTTTGGTAAAAAGACATGCGTGTGGTCAAGTCTGTTTTAATGAAGCGTACAGGAGGCTTGCCCTAGCAAATCATTAAAACATCACAGAATAATAAATAATACCATACAAGGGGCAAACAGACAAGGAAATAATTGAAACATAAAGGAAAATTCTCACAATTCTTATCCTTTTGGGGACTGATATGTGGTAAAAATCATATCAGAAGTTAGGCCGGGGAGATGGCTCTGTAGGATAACTGCTCGCCTGGCAAGTGCAAAGGCCTGAGTTCAATCCCTGGTTCCACCCAAAA
>PVKA01015986.1:0-16223 GCA_004027165.1 Ctenomys sociabilis | reverse complement strand
TATAAAAAAAGATGTCCAAACTGGGCATGGTGGCAAGAGGAAGCCAGTGGCAAGTGGAAGCCCAGTAGGGTACCTTAGCAAGACCCTGTCTCAAAATAAACAAAAACAAAGGAGTTAGGATTGCAGCAGTTCACTGTGAAGGCCCTGAGTTCAATCTCCAGTATGTGTGTCCAAATGTCTAACAAATATAAAAAGAAATTCTCAAACTCACTACTAATCAGAGAAATGCACATCTAAATGGCATAGCAGTTGACATGCATCAACATGGCAAAACTAGGCAAGACCTGGTGTCGACCAGGGCACAGGGAAGTAGGAACTGTAACACAGTTGTAGAACTGTAACCCAGCAGAGCCTCTGTAGCATCACTTTTTTTTTTTTTTTTTTTGGTCTTTTTGAGACAGGGTCATACTATGCAGCTCAGGCTGGCTGTAAGCTCACTTTGTAGCTCAGGCTGGTCTTGAACTCACAACAATCCTCCTGCCTCAGCCTCCCAAGTGCTGGGATTACAGGCCTGCGCCACCATGCCCGGCTCTCTTTAGCATCACTTAAAGAAGGTGGTACATCTTTGCATTCTGAGGCAGGAGGATTGCAAATCAAGCCCAAACTGAGCAACATACTAATTTATTGAGACCCTGTCACAAAATAAAAAATAATGGACTCGGGAAGTAGCTCAGCCCTGGGTTCAATTTCTCATATCACAAAACAAAACAGAATTGCTCAGCAAAACTGAGAATGAGGTTTAACAATGTCTTTTAATAGTAAAATGCATACATTCAAAGCACCAGTATATCCTTAACAAGGGTGTGCACCTGTTTTAAGACAGGGAGCAAGTGCCTTAGAGAGCCTGCAGGACAAGGGGAGCCAACAGGTGGAGACTGAAAGAAGACTGCAGAAGGAGCTGGAAAATCACATCTGTGAGAGGCCTTGCTGCCTTGCACAGACCAAAGATGATAACACACGCTGCCATGTGATTGACGTGATTAGCCTGGGTCCCGTGGAGGGGAAGAAAAAGAAGACTCCAGAATGGAATCCGACTCAGCCTCTCAGGAGCTTGTGATCCTGGGCAGGAAATAGAACAGAACCTCCCGGACTCAGTGTCCTCACCTTTCAGAGGGAATAGTACCCAGTGAGGCCTGGGCATTATACAAAGGTCCTGGCCAGACTAGGGTTCAATAAGTAATAATCACATCAATGATGGGCCTCCTCCTCCCCATGGCGGTCCAGGCTTCAGCTCTGCAGAGCTGCAGACCAGTGTGGTGCTGACACCTCTTGCCTCCCTCCTAGAGCCCTGGCTCTCTTATCTTCCTGGCCTCCTCATCTGGTTGCCAGTTGAAAAGGAGAGATTTGCAAGGCTGGGAGAGAGCCTGTGAGTACACACACCTAGGTAGAGGGTTCTCTATTTTTATTTATTTTGATTAGAAAACAGCTCTGCATCCTGTACTGAAGGCTGCTCCCTTTGGATCAATACTTCAGTTAGGGCTTTAGAGAAATGAAATTTATATTCACGCCCCACGGTTCCCTTAGTAACAATCTCCCGCAATCAGATCTGCTCTTTGGTGGAAATGGCCTTTGGAAAACGCTTGTGTGGGGCACAGTTGCACAATCTTACCTTTGCCAGAAACTGTTTTCTGATGTAGCCAGTATCTTTTCCAGAAAAAAAAAAAAAAAATTTAACTACATTTAAGCAGACTTAACAAGGTCCTAAAATAGAAATAAAGTGGTTTCACCCTACAAGGGGAATTCTTAAAATACTAAAGTACTGTTTTTAAGCATAGCTGAGTACTTCAGAAGCACTCATTTACATTGCAAACAATCTCCATGCTAATTACAGAGACACTTTCTCAGCCACTAGGTAATATTTTGCACACTATTTGTACCTGCAATAAATACAATTATTTTTCTTTCTCCTCCTCTTCCCCCTGTCCCCGCCTTCCACTGCTCGCTCCTTCAGAATGACCTTCAGGCAGGGATTGTAGCTCAGTGGCAGAACACCTGCCTAGCACTTGTGAGCCTCTGGATTTGATCCCCAGTACTGCAAAGACTAAAAAGACAAAAACAAGATACCATGTCCACAGTTCTCCCAGGCTTGTATGTTTGTTGCATTTCAGGTATGAATTAGAGGATTGAATTCCATAGTATTGAGACAAAACCCAAGATTTGTCACTGATGTTTTGCTAGGAAGGTTATGACTTTGTCTCCTGTGCTTCTTTTAAACATTCTATCCTTCTGCAACTGAAGCCCCACCCACTGACTTTTCTTCATTCTATAGAGAAAATGGAAGCCCCTGCAGCCCCTGGAGTGCAGGCACTCCCTCTGTAGACTGGCCTACATCTATGTCTTTCCCTCTGCCTCCTTCTCCTCTTTGCTTTTAGGTCACCCTTTCGCATGTTTTTGTTTGTTGAAATAAGGTGTTGTTTTGTTGTCCAGACTGGTGTTGAGCACCTGGGTTCAAATGATCCTCCTGCCTTAGCTCTAGAGTAGCTCAGGCTGAGTTCCTCACTCCTAAAGTGCCCTCCCCTTCTGACCAAATCCCCCACTTACCTTTGTCTTGGTCTACTAGGGTCTTGCCACAGACAGAAACCCACACCTCTCTAACCACCCTGATGGCTCTCCCTTCTCCTGTCCCCTTGTTTCCCAGTGGTCACATCCATTGGGAAAGTCTATGCTTGCTTGCCTCCCACTCACTCTCCTGCCCACTGCCTTCTGGCTTCACCATGGAAACTGATCTCTTGGAGGTTACCACTGGCCTCCCTGTTGCTAAATCCAGTAGACCCTTCTCGGCCCTTCCTTATTTAGCTGACCTCTCAGCAACACTTGGCACCACTATGCCTGCCTCTGGCTTCCCTCCCACCCACTGCAGGTCTTCTTTCTACTTTCCTGGGGTGGGGGGTGGGGCTCCTTCTCTCTCTTCTCCCCTGAGTGTTGGCATTCCTGGCCCTCTGGTCTGGGTCCTCTTCTTCCCCAGCACACTCCTCCTGGGTGAGTTCATCATTCCTCAACATTACTGCTCACAAATGATTTCTAAATCTGGGTCTGGACCCCTCCTAAGTTCCAGCACTCAAGACAGCTCTTTCTGGAAGGTTCCTTGGATGGCTCCTAGGAGTTCCAAACACATCATAGCTAAAACAGAACTCCCCAAATCTGCTCCACCCATCCACAGTCAGGGACCAGTTTTCCTAGCCAAGCAAACACATGGCCTTCATTCATAATTGTCTGTTCTCTGTCACTAGCACCTCTGTAACCCCAGTCAGTCAGTTGAACACAAAATCTAATTATCCTGCCTCCCGGTCATTTCTCAGTTCCCTCTACCTGTCTCCATCAAGGCCCAGGTTCCAGCAACCAGCACATTCACCTGTCCTACCCCATCCTGACAACTGGAGAAGTCCTTCTAAATCAGGAATTGTCACTCCACTGCCCCTCTGCTGAATGTCACCATCCTCATGTGAAGATCGGGACTTCTTGTTGATCTGAGCTGGCTCATCGCTTAAGACTCACTCCCTTCCCCGTGGGCCCTCCTTCCTCTTCGTGGGCCAGCCCCACTGGACTTCTCTGCAGCTCTTAAGATCTGCATGCCCCCTGGCTCCAGGCCTCGCACATACTGTCCCCTGTGCCTGGGACTGGCAGAGCCTAGCTGATTTGCATTCATTAATAAATGTGTGAGCTGTGTGGATTGGACCTTGGAGAAAAGCAGATGTGTGTTTGAATTCCAGTCATGCATTTCCAAGCTATATAACAAGCTTGCCAACCAACCTCTCTGGGCCTTGGTGTCCTCACCGGTAGAAAGGCATAAGATCCACCACGTCTAACACACATTAGTTTCTCTTCTCAGCCACCTCACTCCTCCATCTCACAGGCTTTGTTTGGGAACTCCCTTCCTCCTTAATCCATAGAGGGGACAGCCTACAGTTACAGATAACTGGGCCAAAAGTGGGCTTTTGACCCTTCCTAGAAACTCTGTTTCAGAGAGTCTCAAGCCAGACATGATGGTACATGCCTACAATCCAAAGAACTTGGGAGGCTGAGGCAAGAGGATTACCACAAGTTCAAGCCCAGCCTGAGCTATATAGTGAGATCAAGGATAGCCTGTGCTATACAGAAAGACCCTGTCTCAAAGAAAAAAAAGAAGAGGGCTGAGGAGATAGTGGCACAGTGCCTGCCTGGCAAGCACAAGATCCTGAGTATCAAAAACAAAACAAACCCCACAAACAACAACAACAAAAAGAAAGTGGCTGGGGCTATAGCTCAGTATGAAGGCCCTGGATTCAATCCACAGTACTAAAAAAATGGTTTTCCCCTTAGTAGACCAGATTCCAGTAACTTGAAACCAACAAAGTCCTGAGTGATTTACCCCTTTTGTGAAAAGTTATTGCAAAAGTCCAAAATGAGGTAGTACATATATAGGACATACTTAATAACTTAGCAATATTATCATTAATATGGTGCCAGGGATATAGCCCAGGGGCACAGTGCCTGCCTGGCAAGTGTGAGGTCCTGAGGCAATTCCTGGTATCAAGAAAAGAAAAAAAAATTCATATGTACTAAATGAATGCATAGGGCAAGGTCTCAGGAGTAGATGCTGGAACTCTCACACCCAGTGATTTTAGAAATAGGTCTCAGTGCTCAGTATGATGTTATTCTATGAATGTACATGCATACATTTATACATATATATATATACACAAACTCAAATGTTATGTATATAATCTCAAGCTTCTCTCTATATAATATACTGTATATAATATATTTATATAACATTATATATATATATATATATATATATATATATATATATATATATATTTTTTTTTTTTTTTTTTTTTTTTTTTTTTCCTCCCTGAGCCAGGATCTCACTGTCGCCCAAGCTTGTCTCAAACTCCTGGGCTACAGTGAGCCTCGTGCCTCAGTCTTCCAACTATAGGCCTATGGCAGCTCATCACCATACTCAACTATATAATATTTTTAATTGAAAAAGCAGGGGCCAGAGAGATGGCTCAGTGGAATAAGCACTTCCCTGGCAAGTGCAAGTGCCTGAGTTCAATCCCTTTTTGGTTCCACCAAAAAGAAAAAAAAAAGAAAAAAAAAAGATGAATTCTTAGCCGGGCGTGGTGGTGCAGGCCTGTAATCCCAGCACTCAAGAGGCTGAGGCAGGAGGATTGTTGTGAGTTCGAAGCCAGCCTGAGCTACAAAGTGAGCTTAAGGCCAGCCTGAACTGCATAGTGAGACCCTGTCTCAAAAAGACAAAAAAAAAAAAAAAAAAAAAAAAAAAAAAAAAAAAAAAAAAAAAAAAAAAAAAAAAAAGAAAAGAAAAAGAAAAGTACCATATTTTGATGACTTCGAAAAAGAGGGAAAGTTTTCATATAATCTTTCTTTTTTTTTTTTTTTTTGGCAGAACCAGGTATTAAACTCAGGCCCTTGCACTTGTCAGGGAAGCACTTACTTTACTGAGCCATCTCCCGAGCCCCTCATATAATCTTCTTACACCATTAAATGGAAACTTTTTTCAATTAATATACACTTCACATGTTTATAATCATGGAATACATTACATTTCATGTCTGACAGTTCTCACTACATAAACATTTAAGTATTTCTACACAGACTTTGTGGTCATCTTAATGATTGTATAATATTTAATACATTGTATTATGTAGTTTGTAAAGCCATTTCTTTTATAGATATTTTTTTTTTCACCTATTATAAGTCATGCTGCAATATATATCTTTGTGGATATGGCTATTTAATTTTTTAAAAATCTTTTTATTTATTTGGTACAGGGTCTCACACAGTACCAGGGATCAAACTTGAGTCCTTTCACTTGCCAGGCAGGTGCTTAGACTGCTGAGCTGTGTCCCCAGCCCCGATAAAGCTATTTAAAACTAGCTTTTGTAGATTGCTTTGATTACAAAATCAATATATATATAGTCATCTTTTAAAATGTTGATATAGATAATCAAGGAGAAATTTTAGGCTGGGGGTATTACGCAGTGGTAGAGCACTTGCCTAGCATGTATGAAATTATGGGTTCAATCCATAACTGAAGAGGAGGAGAGGGAGAGAAGGGAGAGGAAAATATTTATAAATTCACCAGGTAAAGAGAATTCTTGTAAATATTTTGCTGTGAAATCTTCCAGCTCTTTTTTATTAGTTATGTTTTACAAATGTTAGATTATACAGCCTGTGTTTTGTAACCTGCTTTTCTCACACTCTAATTGCACATCATAAACACCTTTTGGTGTCATTAAATACTTTTCTTTCTTTCGTTTTTTTCCTTTCCTTCTTTGTGTGTGTGTGTGTGTGCCCGTGTACTCTGAGGGGTAGAGCCCAGAGCTTCATGAATGCTAACTGCATAACCTATCATGGAGTTATACCCCCAGAACCCATTAAATAATTTTTCTGCTACCTTTATATTGATATACCTTATAGGAACAATTCTCTCTTGTTTGGAACAATTCTCTATTTTGACCATTTGTCTTCAATACTGTAGTGTTCCAAGTAAAATTGAGATGGCATTCACAAGTCAACATTTTATGCACAGATCTGGTCAGTCCTTTATGCAGACTACTTCTATAGACTAGATTCCCGCTGCTGGAATTGTGGAGTCACGAAACATGTGGAAATCCTTGGGATTATTCCTAGGAAAAGGATTATGAGGTCCAGGTCTTTGAAATGTTTTAGGCTTTTGCTGTGTGGCTGTACTGGTCTTAAAAAAAAGAAGATTGTCAATTTTTGGAAGTGGAATTTTAGGGGGCAATCTTTTTTGTCCTTTCATAATCACACCTTGTGGAAAGTCAGATGGCATGCATGAAGTTTTGGGGGTCACTCTCGGGTCCTTCCCATGTCTCCCCTGCAATCTCTGGAATTTGTGGGTCCTGGCAAAGATTTAAAAAAAAACAAAAACTGAAGCTAGCTCAGCGGTGTAAGTGCATTCCTGGTAAGCCCAAGGTCCTGAGTTTGATCCCTGGTACAAAGACAAAGAGAGAGAGACAGAGAGAGACAAAGACCAAGACCGAGAGAGACAGAGATAATCAGAGAGACAGAGAGACACAAAGAGAGAGAGAGAGAGAGAGAGAGACAAAGAGAGACAGAGAGAGACAAAGAGACAGAGAGAGAGAGAGACAAAGAGAGAGAGAGAGACAGAGACAGAGGGACAGAGAGAGAGACAGAGAGAGAGACAGAGAGAGAGGCAGGCAGGCAGGCAGGCGGGCAGACAGACTTGGGTTTCAGGTGGTTTCCACATTTTACTGACTAAATAATTCAGAAAGTCACTTGGGTCTTCTGAGCCCTGCGCTTGCCCAGATAAGTATACCTGACATAGAACTCACTGTCCTAGAGCCGGGCATGGTGGCGCATGCCTGTAATCCCAGCACTCGGGAGGCGGAGGCAGGAGGATTGTTGTGAGTTCAAGACCAGCCTGAGCTACAAAGTGAACTTAAGGCCAGCCTGAACTGCATAGTGAGACCCTGTCTCAAAAAGACAAAAAAAAAAAAAAGAACTCACTGTCCTGGAGGTGAAGATTAGCAAATCAGTTATAAAACCATACCTTAAGCCATGCCTTTGTTTAGCCCCAAAGGAAACAATGTTTTTGGCACTGGACCTCTGGTTTGCTTGCTTATTTTTCTTTCTCTGGTACTATGGATTGAATCCAAGCCCTTCTCACTGAATACATCCCAGATCTTTTTTCTGGTTTTTATTTTGAGACAGGGTGTCAATAAGTCATTAAGTTACCAGACTGAGCTCAACCTTCAGATCCTCCTGCCTCAGCCCCCCAATATTCTGGGGTTACATGCATGTGTCACCACATCAGCTGGGCTTCATTTATGAAAAGATAATGGAGACAGAGTAGCAATGTTGAGCTGGGATTTTCCCTAACCAGCCTTCGCCCTTCACTTGGGGCCTGGTGAATGTCCTCAGCAAGCAGGGTAAAGCAGGAGTGGCCTCCATAGGCAGACTCCTGCTGGCCTCTGGCTAGGGTATGGAGACCCCCCTTGCAGAATGACTGCAATATAGCAGTAGTGGGGCTTTCTGGCTTTAACCAACAACCCTTTTCTCCCCCAAAGGAGGCAGAGTTCCCATGACAACATGCCTGGAAAGAACTAGCTTGGGGAAAAACAGATTTTGTTGTAAAGAAAACTCTAGCTGGAAGCCACAGACAGGGTACCTGGGTCAGGGGCTTTGCAGTGGTGCTAGATCCTCAGACAAGGACCACTGAGGTATGTGTGCCAGCTCTGTGACACACAATAAAGTGTGTTCCATGTCTATCAACAGTGTGAGTCTCACAACAAAACTACAAACCCATAGGAGGGGCCTTCATTATTCTTGAAGGGAAGATGAGGAGGCAGTCTGGTGACATTAAAAGCTGGCAGTCTGGGGCTGGGGAGATGGCTCAGCGGAATAAGCACTTCCCTGGTAAGTGTAAGGGCCTGAGTTCAATTCCAAAAGCTGGCAGTCAGGGAGATAGCTCAGCAGTCTAAATGTCTGCCTGGTAAACATAAGGACTCAGGTTCAATTCCCAGTGCCACATGCCATGCTGACTCTGTGCCAAGCCAGCCACCAAAACCCGGTGTGGTGGTGCACATCTGTAACCCCAGCACTGGGGAGGCTGAAACAGAAAGATCACTACAAATCCGAGCTGCACAGTGAGACCCTGTGCCAAATAAATAAAAAAGTTCAAAAGATAAAAGTTGGCAGTTGGACTTCAGTGTTGGCTGAGAAGTCATAACTCCCACACCCCAACTTTTTTTTATTATTATTTATACAGAGTCTACAGGGTCTTACTATGTAGATCAGACTTGCAGTAATTTTCCTGTCTTCAGCCTTCCAAGTGCTGGGTTTACACGGGCACTGACAGCTCGCCGCGAGTCAATCGCCTTCTCAGGGCATCCTGGGGTGCGGGGCCAGCACAGCACGCTGGGCTCAAACGTGGCCGCTGCACTTTGCCTAGGCAAAAGCTTTACGTCTGTTGAGCTTTCTGGCCAGCCCAACTCCCCGGCTTTTGACAATTGATAAATAACAGTTTTTACTCTAACTTCACACAGATTTTGCAAGACAAAAGCTTATTATTCCTATATTATAGATGTGGAACCTAAAGCTTAGGCAGGTTATGTGGTGAGCCCCAAATCACATAGCTGATAAAGGATCCAGGACTTGAACTCAGAGAGACTTAAATCCAAAGCCCAAGGTTTTTCTCTACCAGAGTGTCTGGAAATAAATCCAGATTTTTACATCTTCTCATGGGTCCACTTGACCAAAAGCCTCACTGGGTGTGGTTGTGCATGTCTGTGATCATAGCACTTAGAAGGCAGAGGCAGGAAGATCACCGGGAGTTCAGTGTCAAGAAGAACGGGGAAGGGGAGGGGAAGAGAGGAGAAGAAAAGAAAAGGCCTTGGAGGAGGGTTATGGTTGGTCAAGGTAGCTTCAAGGTGAGTGGGACACATTTTCTTGCCTGTAGTGCCATGCCGATGCTTTCCAACATGTGAGTACTTGTGCACACACATATGCCCACACACACATGCACGCACGCGCACACGCAAAGCACACTTGAGCATGAAAACAGGCCCAGGCAGGCTAGCACTGCCCCCTCTCAGCCGGGAATGGGCCCACCCACTTAGGATAGGCTTCCAGGTAGGTGAGCCAAGCCTACCCACACCTGCTCACCTCACCTGGAAGGGACCACTAGAAGGCATATCTCCCTCCCCACATTAACTCATTCTTCAGGGATTGCTGGGGCTTCCAAGGGGAGGAAGAATGGAGATCTTCATATTTTTTGAAGATTTTATTTCTAAACAAGTAGGAATTCTAAATGCCATAGCTTAGAGCCTAGGCTTCTAGATAGAGAAGGTTCTGTCAGCTCTAAAGAATACTTTCTCTACTCTCCCATTGGTTCAGGTATTTTTGTTTTGTTTTGTTTTGTTTTTGATGGTGATTGATCCCAAGGCCTCACACACATAGGCAATAGTACTTAATATATATGACCTGTGTCATTTTTTACTTAATACCTATGCCCTGACTTGATTATTTTCTGGATGGTGGCCTTTGGGTTTTTCCTTTTTTATTTTTTCGTACTGGGGATTGAACTCAGGACTTTGTGCTTGTCAGGCAGGTGCTTAAGCCACTGAGCTATCACCCTTGGCCTTTGGCTTTTAAAAGTCTCCCATTCCTGGGCTGAGGAGATAGCTTAGTAGCATACATGTCTGCCTGCCAAGCACAAGATCCAGAGTTCCATCCCCAGTACCAAAACAAAAACAAAAACAAAAAAAAAACAACAGGTCTCCCATTCCGAATCTATGGCAAAATATAGTGCCCTTCTGTCTAAACATCGGCTTTAAGCTATTTGTGTTTTTATCACATTTTTGACAGACTACTCCAACTGCTCAACTAGGAGTTCACCTCTAGGGCCATGAATTAAATCTTTTTTTTTTTTTTTTTAATTTTGGCAGAACCAGGGATTGAACTCAGGCCCTTGCACTTGCCAGGGAAGTGCTTATTCTACTGAGCCATCTCCCCAGCCCCCTATAAATTAAATCTTGACATTGGCATAACAGTCATTCCCCAAGAATTGAGCATACATGTTTATTCTCAAAAGCAAGTCCCAAAGAGCCCCACTTTCCCATCTTGAGACAGTGAAAGGAGGCCACAGACACCCTGCATCCCCCAAGTTCTGAAGGCCGAGGGCCTGAGGTCATCTTGCAGCAGAGAGCTTCCCCACATTCGGCTGCTGGAGGTGGAGTTCTCTGTGTCCCCTCCCCAGCTTCATCAGTCTGACCACCAGCTACCTAATGTACCAGGGGAGGACTGGAAAGCACTGAGCGGCTTGGACACCCCAGTGTCCTCCAGCCTCTGGCAGCCCCTGCCTTGCATGCATAGGCATCAGTCCCATTTCTGTTCTGCATCACACTGCCAAGGGTTCAGTGGTGCGTGGAATACCCATGACCTCCAGGTTTCTCATCTGGGTAGGAGTGAGGTTGGCAACTTTTGGGGGGGGACCCCATCTATCCATCCCCAGGACAGCATGGACTCCTGAGTTAAGGGGGTCTGAGGGAGGCTGCACACTTGGGGAGAAAGAAGGCAAGAAGCAAAGAGATGCCGCCTGGCCTGAAGGGAGCAGGGAAGTCAGAACAGGGCACCAGGGACCAAATAAATCAGTATCTTTTCTGGTTATTTTTCTTCTTGCAGGGCAGGGGAGTACCTCCTTGCTGTCCCAAGTCGGGGTCTGGGGCACGCCTCCCACTCTCGGCAGGGCACGGGCACGCAGGGGGCATGTAGTAAGTGCGCACTACAGCGGCGGTTATGTTGACAAGATGACGGCAGCACTCAGTCTGCGAAGTCCAGACTTCTGTCTCTCCCACCCCCTGGGAATTTCATAAATAAATCCCTGGAACTGTTCCAAGAAGAATTTCAAGACTTCTCTGTGCGAGCGTGTGTTTTCAGAAGCACAACAATTTTACATGATGCCTGGTGTGCAAACTCCTAAGCAACTCTCAGTGAAGAAGGAGGGCTAGGCATGGCAAAAATGAAGGTGGACAGACCGAGTAGGGCTGGACTACAATGGGCCAGAAAAGCAGCAGTCAAGGGCGGCGGCGGTTTGAGCTGGCTCTGCAGCTGGCGGCTGCTAACCCGGCTCCCCAGACACCCAGTCTGCACGGGGCTCCGATTGCCCAGCCTCCCCTCCCCCACCCAGGCCTTTGGCAGGATTCTCCACCGGGTTTTTGCAAAGTGCTAGGGTCTTAAAATAGCATAAACAGACACAACACACACACACACACAATTTCTGTACAACAGAATGAAGATCAAAAAAAGAAGAAGACTTCAAGGCATCTTCCAGAGGCCACTTAGGAAACAAGAAACTTGGTGTAGGGAAGGGGCTGTAGGGACAGGGTGGAGGAAACAAGACAGAGCCTGTGCCGGTTGTGTGACAAGGTGACGGCACTAATTGTCATGTCTGAAGTATGTGTGTGCGTGTGTGTGTGTAGCTAGGCTGACAAAACCAAGGGCTGTATTGGTGTGAGCAGCTTGACAAGGTGAATCTATGTCCCCCTCTTGTACCATGAACTCCTGGAGAGGAAGAACTGAAAACTTTTGTGCCCTCATTTCCAGGTAGTACCTTAGTGCTTGGCACATAGACATTTAACACATGATCTTGGAGTCAATAAATGAGGGCTGGATCCATGGCTCTCCCAGAACAGAAAAGGGTAGCAGAAAGGATGATCAAGTTTCAAGTGGCAAAATTAGAAAAGGACACCCCAGGGGTAGAAGATACGCTGAATCAAGTATGAGCTGAATGTTGGGAGGGAAACTGAGTGACCGCATCCTGGGTCCACATCCTGCCTGGAGAGGATGAGATGGATTCTCAGAGGGGCAAAGGCACCTGCAGATGCTGGAAGAATGACAGGAGCTGGCGCTGCGGCCAGGCTCTGGACTGCAAGGACAAACATGCTCCAGTGAGTGAAAATGCAAGAGGGTTTCCTGGGAAAACAGATGGGAATTTCAGAGAACTCAGTAGTGGAAAATGCAGCCAGATTTCATGGGCTCCGCGAAAACACTGGGCTGGGGACGCGCTGGGGACTATTTGAGTTCGTCTGAGGCTGGAGGGTGTGTATGCACAAAGACACAGCCACAGGGACCTGGGGTGAACTAACTCCCTCGCTCATCTTTCTTGAGTCCCTGGCCTTTCACTCCCTTGTGGCTGTTCCACCTCCTCTTACTTCACCCCAGCAAGGTGACTTCCAGGCATTAGTATCCTGTGACTACCACCGTCAGATGTACTTTTTTCATTTAAATACTGACAAGAAAGAACTTCAGTTCTTTCAGATTGACCAGGCCAATCTACCTAGTGGCTTTTGTTTGTTGGCAGTACTGGGAATTGAACCTAGAATCTTCACATTAACCCACATCCTCAGCTTTTTAAAAATTTTTAAAATTTTGAGACAGGACTTGGGTTAGTAATTAAATTGCCCAGGCTGGTTCAAACTTGTGATCCTCCTGCCTCACGGCCCCCAGAGGGCTGGCATGGTGGGTGTGTGCCACCATACCCAGCTCTAGTTATTGCTTGACCTTGGTTCAGGTGTCCAGCTCTGACGCCATCAGCTGTGGGGAACTGCAAGCAGACCATACTGTTTCCTAGGAGAAGCAAGGGTGACAGGTGGCACTGATGGACTTTTGTGATTCAGGTAAAAGCAAAATTTCAAGTGTGTGTGTATTTAGATGGTGCAAGGAGAGCAAGCAAGACACTAGGACACTGGCGGAGCTGTCAGGACAGGGGTTTGCTGAGTGACACTGTGCTATGCCTCAGTTCATCATCTCTGCAGTGAGGTAACACTGCTACCTTCTCACAGGTTTGCTCTGCACACTAATGAATCACCTGGGCACAGCGCTGAGGACAGTCAGCACGTAGTCTCTCAGTGCTATTTTTATGGGTAGAAAGTTCTCCTTATGCAGAGATCTTGACTGTCAGTTCAGGCCCTGTCCTGGACCAGACTTCTTTTCTTTTCTTTGTCTGCCATTTTCCTATCTCTGAAACAACAGTCAGCATAAAGAATTTCAAAACTCCCCTCTAGGTTTCAAACTCCACGATTTTAAGCATTAGAGAGGCTGCATGTTCTGGATGAAGGCAACTGACCTGAATCCAGAGGGCTTCCTTGGAACACAGGCTTACCGTGGTGAGCCTGGGGGACTGAAGAGGGGTCGCCAGGAGGTGGGGAAGGTCCAGCACTGCAGGGCCAGTGATATATGCTGTGGAGTGCTGGCCTGGGACATCACTCAGGGCAGGGAGGAGAGGGGAGCCAGTCACATAAGCAAAAGCCTGGAGGGCCACAGCAGAAGGAGAATGACCGGGAGAACAAGACGGTTTTGCTACTGAGCATGCCCAGATAGATGAATCATCAAGGTTGAGGGCATAGGGCCTATTTACCAAGGAGGCACCGGGGTGGAACGAGGTCAGCGTGAGAGTTAGAAGAAAGAGGCCTCGCCCCTAAAGTTGTGCAACAACCTCTGAAGCAGAAAGGGCGGAGAGCCTGGGGGCTTTCTTCAGGAACACCACAGCTCAGCGCCTTCTCAGAGGCCTGCAGCACACGGACTGCAGGCTGCTGATTGTATCAGGTCCCTGACATTGCCTGAGGACTTTGGGCTTCTCTAGCCTGTAACTGCTATTCTGATCAGTCTCTCACCCTTAGCCTCAGGAACACTGAGTTCAAGTTGTTGTTTGTTTGTTTGCTTGTTTGGCCAAGGATTGAACCCAGGGCCTTGCTTTACCAGTGAGATACACCTCCAGAAGCTTTTAAAATTTTATTTTGAAATAGGATCTCACTAAGTTACCCAAGCTGGCCTCAAACTCACAGGCATTTTCCTGCCTCAGCCTCTTGAGTGGCTGGAACTACAGGTGCTCACAGCTAGCTTCAACCTCGAGCTTCCTTGCTTTCCCTGTGCGTCCCTTGTCATCCTGGCCCAGCTGTCCCTCCACACCCCCATGTCCTCATCACTCCTGCTCCCACTCTAAGCTGATGAGCACTTCTAGAGAAAACCACATGAAAGAGGCTTATTGTGACCTCGACTTCATGTTCTGCACACCTGACACTGTAGCTCTTATAAACTCTTTCTCTCTCTCTCTCTCTCTCTCTCTCTCTCTCTCTCTCTCTCTCTCTAACTTATCATGGTTCCCAGCTTGCCTTAGACTCATGGCAATCCTTCTGCCTCAGGCTACCGTGCTGGGATTATACATCTGTGCCACTATGTCCAACAAACCTTTACTTTTAAAAGACATTTTCTAAGTTTACAATTCTAAATTGCTATATTGTTCTCAGTCCTACTTGATGATATGATTTTGGATTTTTGACTGTATGAATTATATTTCTTATAATATTGTCTATGAGAATTTCTGGTAGTCCAAGTTGAATGTGGGATCTTCCAGAGATGATTTGCTCTTCTTTCTTCTTCTTTTTTTTGTCTTTTTGAGACAGGGTCTCACTATGCAGTTCAGGCTGGCCTTAAGCTCACTTTTGTAGCTCAGGCTGGTCTCGAACTCACAAAAATCCTCCTGCCTCAGCCTCCCGAGTGCTGGGATTATAGGCCTGTGCCACCACGCCCAGCTGTTTTCTTTCTTCTAGGTACTACTAGAAAGTATCACTGGCTCAGGATCACTTGAATCTATACTGTGTAGCTTTTCAAACATCCAAATAGTGTGAATTGAAAATGAAAACAAATCATGGATACCAGTTTCCAATTGTGAGTCTCAGAGAAGATTTTCCCCCAGTTTTACTGTGATATAGTTTAAGTATGAAGTGTCCCTCAAAGAAGTTTGTATTGAGGGCTCAATCTCCAATGGAGAAATGTCCATAGGCAGGTCCCAGAGAGATGACTGAGTACGGAGATCCACAGTTGTTAGGAGGTGGCACCCACCTGGGGGAAGTAAGTCAACTTTATTCATTTGTTTAGTTCATTTTTCGTGTCAGATGGATAATGTGCTCATATTGTAACAAGGTTTGAAGAGGCACATCTCATGCACAAAGCATGAACACAATCCATCATGCTCATGAACTAAAAGATCAGTAAGTCACTTTTTTAAATATTTTATTTTATTTTATTGAGAGACAAATACCAATGAGACAGCTTCAAAGCTGACAGTAAGTCACTTTGAAAGAGTATATCTTTTCTCTCATCTGTGCCCTCTCCCTCTGCTTCCTGGGTGCCATGAGAGAAGCGGCTTTCTTCAGCCATGCTGTTCTACCATGATGTGTCTACCCTTGAGCCAGCCAAAAGAACCCTTTTCTCCTTTATTTTAGTGACATTTTCTTCTTCTTTTTTTTTTTTTTTTTTTTGTCTTTTTGAGACAGGGTCTCCCTATGCAGTTCAGGCTGGCCTTAAGCTCACTTTTGTAGCTCAGGCTGGTCTCGAACTCATAACAATCCTCCTGCCTCAGCCTCCTGAGTGCTAGGATTACAGGCATGTGCCACCACACCTGGCCCAAATATGGCCTTTTTTTTTTGCAGAACCAGGGATTGAACTCAGACCTTTGTGCTTGCCAGGGAAGTGATTATTCCACTGAGCCATCTCCCAGGCCCCTTCTTCTTCTTCGTCGTCTTCTTCTTCGTCGTCTTCTTCGTCGTCGTCGTCGTCGTCGTCGTCGTCGTCGTCGTCGTCGTCGTCGTCTTCTTCTTCTTCTTCTTCTTCTTCTTCTTCTTCTTCTTCTTCTTCTTCTTCTTCTTCTTCTTCTTCTTCTTCTTCTTCTTCTT
>PVKA01015985.1:0-48913 GCA_004027165.1 Ctenomys sociabilis | reverse complement strand
GGGCCCTGCCCTCCGCAGTCCCTGGGCCCTGCCCTCCTCAGTCCCTGGGCCCTGCCCTCCTCAGTCCCTGGGCCCTGCCCTCCTGCAGGGCTGGGCCCCCACGCTGAGAACTGCTGAGCTGATTCAGCCAAGTACACCCAATGTATCAACTAACACTGATGATAAAAACATCCAAAATATGAGAGAGAGATTCACTGTGCCATTGTCAACATTCAGCATAGTTCTGAAAAGTCCAGTCAACACACTTTAAAATTTGAAGTCAAAATAAGCAAAATTAGTAAAGTGTCATATCTGTAATCCCAGGTACTTGGGAAACTAAGGCAGCAGATTATGAACTTGCGATCACCCTGGGCACCCTAGTTAAACACTGCAGTCAAATACAATTGTAAAAGGACAGGGAAGATGTCATCATCTAAGAAAAAAATAGAATCAGTGAAAACTTGACAGTACAGCTCAGTAAAGCAAAAGATATTTGTGCAAAAGAGAAATCTCTCCAGTAGATTTAGCCAAATTGTTTAGTGAAAAAAAAAATTCCAACAGTAACAAAACTTATAAAATACCTAAAATAATCTTAACAAATAATATCTGGAATTACAAGTGAAATGGCAAAATTGTATAGGAATAAAAAAAAATTGTGTTAATAGAGAAACGTATTATATTCTTCCCTGATGAGAGCTGATAGTAAAAAGATATTATTCTTTTCAAAATAATGTTCATGTTAATTAAAACTTCAAATCCAGCTACCATACCAATAAAATGTCTTAATTTGTCTGAATGATTTTAACATTTGGCTAGAAAAATAAAATGTTGACACCAGCGTTAGCGAAATGTGAAAGAAGAGAGTAGCAACTGAAGATTTGGTCTGCTAGACATAAAAACTTTTATGAACTACAAGAGTTTAGTAGGTGTGATAATAGTACAGGATTTGACAGGTTAATGGGCAGCCCAGAAAGCCTTGAAATAGGACTAAAATATATATAAAAACTTAATGAAGAATGATAAATGAAAAACCACATACTATAAAAATGCTGGAAGTAACACTAGTGAATATAAAACTGATTTAAAAGCAATAGAATACATTACCAAGGAAAAGATACATAGATCTGACTGCATAATTTTTTTTTTAAATTTGTATGTCAATGGAATAAAGTTTATCGAACAGAACACCAATAATATTTTAAAAGGTAGCAACAAAACTGTGTCAGAAAAACACCATAAAAATATTTAAAAGCAAACTGAAACCTTGCAAAACTACTTGTAATGTTCATGACAAATTAATACTTTTCCTGTACAAAAGATTATTTGCATGTCCATAAGAAAAATAAGAATGCACTAGTTGTTTCCTATTGATGCTACAGTGAATGACCACAAATGTAGCAGCTTAAAACTATACACATTTAGGTTCTTTGTGTCTGGAGGTCTGAATTTTAAAACCATTCCTACTAAGCTGAAGTCATGGTGTCCCCAAGGCTAGATTTTCACAGGGCTGGTTGGGATGCTCTCAAACCCCTGCCATTCCTAGCTTATTTTATTTCTTTATTCCCCTCTGTTATTAGTCCATATTGGTTATATGCAGCAAATCTGTGTGTGCACATCACACTTTCACCTGGTCCCATCTTTCTCCTAGGCCTTAGATGGCATTTGTGTTCCTTGCCATGTGGCTGGCCGCTTCCTGTTCTTCAAAATCTTCACATCTCACTCTTTTGAGCTCTCCTTGTATTTTCTCATCTCCTGTTCCTACTCTAACCTTTCTGTCTCCTTCCTATAATCCTATTCGGATAATCTGGGAGAACTGTCCCACCTCAAGGACTTTACTTCAAAGAAATGTGCAAAATCCCCCTTGTCCCCTGAGGCAAAACATCATGTATCTGGGGGATAAGCGCAGGAACTTTGCTGGGAATCAAGCATTCCGCTGCCATGAACCAGCAGAAAAATAATGAGACAAGACGCAATAGGACAATTTTTCAAATGTCTAATAAGTCTATGAAACATGCATTCAATCCCTCTAGGATTCTAACAACTGAAAAATAAAACAATCATAACAAAACACTTCTTTCCAAACCATTCTAAAGAATAATTTGGTGATATGTGCAGAAACTATACACAGTTCATGACATTTGATACAACAATATCATTTGTTAAAATTCTTCTCAAGGAATTACTCAAGAGAGATTGAAATATATAATGCAGTTATTAACCACAGGGTTTTTAAAGAGTAGCAAATTTAAAACTATACCCAACAATACAGCATTGGTTAAATAGGTTATGCAATGGTTTATAACTGAATTTCTCTTTTCCAGTACTGGGACTTGAGCTCAGGACCTTATGCATGCCGGTCAACAGTCTATCACTAAACCGTATCCCAGCCTGATCCTTAACTTTTTGTCTCGAGAGACAGGATCTTGCTAAGTTACTCAAGCTGGCCTCAACCTTTCAGTCTTCAAGCCTCAGCCTCTTCATTGTCTGGGACTGTAGGTGTGCTATGCTATGCCATGCCACACATGAGTAAGTCTGGTGCACCCACTAATTTTTTTAAATGTATTTGGTACAGGGTCTCACTACACAACCTGGACTTGGAGTGATCCTCCTGTGATAGACCCCAGTCTCTGCACTTGCCTAAGCAGGCACTTAGTCCGCTGAGCTATCTTGCTGGCTCTGCAGCCATTAAAATTTAATTATCAGGGTTACTGAGGACAAAAAGTAAACAGGATACAAAGATGCTTAAATTATAAAATATATGCAGAGAAGCTAATAGTAGGCAACTGAGCATCATGGGATGGTGGATTCTTTTTATTCTCTTTGTTAGTCTTTTTATATTTGCTAAATTTTTATCAATAAATATTATCACTGCTATAGCCATTTTTAAAGGTAATTTACACATTCTAAAGGGAGGAATGACAGATGTTGGCCACTGTGCTTCAGAATTCTAAACAGGATGGAAAATAGAGTGTCACATGCCCCCAGTGGATTCCCACATGTCAGTGGGAGAGTGGCCGTGCACATCATCTCTTCCAGCAGCCAAGCCAGCCCGCACCATGTGCAGATCAGGAGCTCACAGCAATATGCCACTGCTGGGGAAGCGCCACACGGAACAAAGTCAAACACAGAGCCCCAGCCTCCGAAGAGAAACAGGCTTGGCTCCCAACATGTAGACCCAGGAAGGACTCAGGGCACACTGCAGAGCCCTTCCAAATCAGGAGGGGAGATTTCAACCATATGAGTTATGATTAAATTCTGGAGCAGGTGAGGAACATGCCAGAAAAATACATGAGACAGAGCATAGTTCACAGTGCTACTTTTTGTCCACTGGGACAAACAGTGAGCATTTCGACAGACTCCTAGCAGACGCTTGGTCACAATAACTTAGCAAGGCCTGATGCAATCAATGCATCACCAATTGGAAGTTAGCTTTGTGGTAACAACTATTTTTTTGTTTTGTTTGCTGTCTGTCCAAAAACAATGTCTGATGCCTACTAAATACTCAATTAGTGAATTAAGATTAGACAGTAGAATTGACCTAAAGCTTTAGTTTATCTTCTGATGAGTGGGCTTATCACTTTTATAGGATTTCAACTCAGAGTTAATCAGAGCCAGCATGGGGAATCAATGAACACATCTTGGACCCTGGAAGGAATGTTACATTAGAAAAAAACCGTATCTCAGAGACTTCAGATTCAGACTCCTGTTTTTAGTGTGAGAGAATGAAGATCTCTGTCTAGAGCAGTCACCCAAGAGCATGCCTCGGTCTATAGCAGGACTCACGTAACTCCTGCCCAACTGCAGGCGCAGCTTGTTGGCCTTCCTGTGTCAGTTACCTTTGCATTGCTATAACATAATCGTTGAGACAGTCAATTTAAGAACAGAAAAGTTTTTTGGGGTTTCTGATGTCAGGGGTGTCAGTCCATGACTGCTTGGGCTGGTGGTGACATGGCACATCACTGCAGGATGCCTGTTCAACACACAGCAGCCAAGAAGCAAAGAAACAAAGGGCAAGGGGAGGAGGACACCAGCCCTTTGCAGAGTATGCTCCCCGAGTCCTAACCTCCTTCCACTGCAAGAACCAAACTTGACCTCCTCCTGCACAGGCTGAATGAGTCCGATGCTGCTGGGAATGTGGCTCCGCAGGATGGAGCACATTCGAGGGGGCGGTGGTGTGGTGCCTACCCCTCCTCGGCCTCTGTGCCCTCTCACTGCACCACCCCACACACTCTTCGCCTTGTCCCTTCACGTTCGTGTTGCTGGAGCAAAACCCAAGCGTAGGCAACACTGCCTCCAGTGACTAATAGCAGAGATCCTTTTCAGATCAACTGTTAACTGATTCTGAAGCCGGCTCAAGGAAAGTCCTCTCTGGAGACTGAACATCACAAGCCCAGAGAGACTCCCGGCTCCTTGTAACTGTGCTGCTCATCCTTGAAGTCTCTGCATTTGACATTTTGCCATTGTCGGCTCATTAAATAAATTACTTATTAAAATAAAAGAGCATCCCGCAGTAAGTGGCTGGCCTGCTGACATCGAGCTGAGAGATGATACCAGTATGTTTAGTGTGCTGTCTGATTGCATCCAATCAGCTTGCCTGGAGCAGCCCCCTGGCGGCCCCTACATAGTCAGGAGACGCAGAGAAATTGAGGGCACAGGGTACATGACGAGGCCATTGCTGCTTATAAAGAAGGAGAGACTTTTACAGATTGGAGGCCAAAAACATACCACTATGCCCTTGTAGGCCACTTACTGATATCAGGAAAGATCTATAGTTTAGGAGTTTCTTATATTCAAGAAAGACCTAGCCAGATAAATGACCAGGGTAGCTCTCAGCAGGGCATGGACACCAGCTACCAGAGACAGGACAGCCCCATCGTGGTCAATCCTGAAGGCAGGCAAAAGAAAGACTTCAACTCCTTTTTATCTCACTGGAACTTCTTTTATTCAAAACTGAAATTCAAGCAACAAGCATAATATTTGAGGTACAAGACTCCTCTCTTCATTTTTATCTTTTCTTTCTGGAATGAGGAGCATCCCATTATGCTTCAGCTCTGTACAAGGCAAACAGAAGCACAGAAGGTTTCAGTTGGGCTAGGATCGTGACAATGGTGCGTTTGGATGGCGGCCTGTCATTAATTCGAGACATTCAGGAGCTTTTAGTTTGTCTCCGGAACTCCCAGCATGCTGGAGCTCTGTGCAGTAGCTTGCATGGCCAGGGTTGTACGCCAAAAAGCATGTGATCCAGGAGAATCTACTCACTGTTAGCTTCTGTCAGGAGATGCAGTTGTAAATTGACAGCAGCTCCTACTTGCACAAGGACCACTGCTTTGTCCTGATGTCTTGAGAACAGCTAATGAAGAAAAAACTTTCCAGTGTTCACTCAAATGCAAATTAACGCTAATGAACACTGAGCACTCAGGAAACACCCACTTACTCTTCCTCATGTCCCACCACTCACCCCCCCACCACCTCCTCCGTGATGCACTCGGCGGAAAGATGTCTCCTCCTATTGTCCCTAAACAAATCAGTGTACAGGGAAGCAATTTATCATTCATGAAAAGCAATCAGATTGCTCGGGGCTGACAGCTGTTCCCAAAATACAGCTGAGGAACAGACCTTTGGCAAAGTGTAAAATTTGGAACAAAATCATATTACTGTACTTCAACTGGCAATAAGAGATGCTGACAGGGAGATTAATAAGCAAAATACCAGGCATCCAGAAATGATCCACTCGCCTACAGCGAGGGACAAAGATGATCATTTTTCCCCAATTTTCCTAAGTTAAAAGTAAAATGCTCTCTTCAGTGATTTTTTAATGTAGGCAAATTTTTGGTCAGGACTTTTCCCCACACAATTCATTATGGGAAATGAACCAGAAGAGGAAAAATGATGGAGCATGTGGAAAGGTTAAAGAGGGACACGGCTCTTACTAGAAAAGGACGGATTCCAGTATATTCTGCCCTCGGGGTCATAATTCATTTTATTTTCCACATCGAGAATGCTTTCTTCTATCTCTCTCCTTGTCTGAAATCTAACGGTCCTTTCAAACAAAATCAGGATCCCCCTCTAACCCGCAAAGTGCTGTCACTTGGAAATGACTTTCCTGAGTGCTCCTGCCCACGATGATAGCACCTTGCTTTGAACCCCTGGAGCGCGCCTTCTTGCAGCACCCCTTTCTCTGGGCCCCTCATCCTCACTATCCCTTCCCTCCCCCACGCACCCCCCACTGAGCCACACTGCACTCCTTGCCCTACAGCCAATGTCCAACTTCTTTAAAAATCCATCCATGCTTCTCTCAACACTGACTCCTTGGAAAAGAAACGTATCCCCGTCTTTTTCAAGTTCAAACCTATTCTATCTTCCGGACTGAATTTGTGCTCATTTCTCCCTTCTCTTCAGAGACATTCAATGAGCTCCCGGAGTGATTCCAGCCTTGGGGCAAAGACCAGGAGACACGGCCACTCTCATGAAGACACCCACACATTCTCAGCGCTCAGAGCCTGAACGCGCCCTGTCCTGCTGTGTCCCCACCACTGGCTTGGCACTACCGTCTTCCTCTGTTCTCAGTCTCTCCATCCTCTTCCCCCCGGGACCGTGCGCGTCCTGTTTCCTCCTGTCCTGGGCTCACCTCAGATCTGCTCAGTCCGCTGTGCCTTACTGCTCAGCACTACCCCCTACTGGCCAGCCCAGGGAGTCCTTTCAAGGGCCATCTGATGAACTCCGACTCTCCTAAGCCCTCTCACAGAGCTAAACCATCTTCAACATGATGATAAAAGCTCTAAATTTACAATCGCTTCATAGCTTAATCTTCTTCCACAAGATGATTTTGTGGAGGCCACAGATGACGTCCATGAAAACAATTTATTCTGCCCAGTGGTAAAATCAGATTGAAGTTTGCCAAGACATGAGTGAGAAGCGCAGCAATGGATGTGGTAAGGAGGGTTCTTATTGGAGTTGGAGTTCAGCTGTGGGGTGGTGGAGGGAAGATCCAGGTTACTGGGGATGATTCTGTTATGAGAAACTGTAAATCATGTCCATGTTGATGGAAAAGTGCCAGAAGGATGGAAAGATTAGATGACTGGCAGATCTGGAACCCTCAAGATCTAGAACTGATGTGTTCTAGAAGTGAAATGAAGTTAAGGAGCATGAACTATCCTTCCTTACTAAGCAGAGCAAGCTCTCTTATTAGATAGGAGAAAGATTTTCACACATGCAGGGGCGCAACACTACCAACTGAGGATGTACAGTGAACCTGCTAGCATGGAGTCCGGTGGTGTGTAAGTCCTTAAAGAGGACCATGGGTTCTAAAGTTACACCATGAAATGAAGCAGCCAAACAGCTCCACCCTAGTGATGCTGATTTCCCAGCAAGAAGGAAAGATACAGAATACATGTAAGTAAATCATAGCGTATACCAGAAGATTGTGTTTGCTTCAAGATATAAGAAGCAAAGTGCATGTGGAGGAAGTGAAACAGCATTTTAAATAAGGTTTGGCTTATTGAAAAATCATACAAGGGGCCAGGAAGATGGCTCAGTAGAATAAGCGCTTCCCTGGTAAACTCAAGGGCCTGAGTTCAATCCCTGGTTCTGCAAAAAAAAAAAAAAAAAAAAAAAAAAAAAAAAAAAAAAAAAAAAAAAAAAAAAAAAAAAAAAAAAAAAAACCATACAAAAGCAGGCACATGAAAAGGCAAGTAAGGCCCTCATGCAGACCCCCAGGGGAAGGCAGGGCCAGGTAAGGAGAAGAGCTGGTTCCCAGCTCTGAGGTAGGAGCATGCCCCGCCCTGGGGAGGCCTACAGTTGCGGGCAAACTGTCCTGCAGCTCTTTTCCAAAGTAAAAGCAGGTGTTGTGGGAGGATGGAGAAATGGATGCCAGAGTTGAGGAAAAGATAGAAGGTTGCATTAGCTGCTGCCATGAGCACAAGAGAGAGCACGGAGAAGAGGGCGAGAGGATGCAGGCAGCGGATGTGCTTGAAGAACGAATGCAGGGCTCACACATTTGCACCCACAATGTTGTCATCCCGCAGTGCAGCCCTCAGAGCTACAACAGCAAAGAGCTGACGCTATCCAAAAAGAGAATGAAGTCCCAGGACGCTGGCAAGAAGGGGAGTGGACAGGAGGGAAGGTATTTGTGTATGAGAAGGGGTGTCAAATAGAACCGGTGCACCCAGCCATGAGGAGAGAAACTTTCTGCTTCTTCAGGCTTCCCGAGGAGCTCCGGGCCCCCTGGCACTTCCTTCGCAGGTTCTGCTACATCAGTTCCTTCATTAATTTTGTCATACTTGATGATGCTCACGGGACAGAATGTCTCATTTTCTTTTTGGTCGCCCCGACAGCTTTGCCCTATGCCTAATTGAGACTAGGCACTAAGAAATGTACTTGTTGGCTTAAATCACATTATGAATTACATCGTGCGTCATTCTCGTCATTCATGTGCTGCTGCTTTCTCTCTTTCAGCACCGTATAGCAAACCCAGAGTCTTTACAGTAAGCCCCCTCTTTATTTTTGTTTTTATTTGTGAGACAGGATCTTCGTAAGTTGCCCAGGCAGGATTCAAATTTGTGAACCTCCTGCTTCAGCCTCCCATCTTACCTTTATAAAATTCTTTATCTCTCTGTGTGTAGGACTCATATCCTTAATGACACAATGGAGATTACAGACAGAATCATGCTTACACTTCTGTTTGCCCAGGAGTGTGCCTCAGAAGCACAAAGAAACTTGATGATTGTCTGTTTCTGTTGCGGAGATAAAAATGATTGAGACAGAAAAGCCAGGTCAATCTCCGGAGTTGGCTCTCCCTGAAAGTTGGAGTCACGTGAGACCAGGGCTGAAGAAGGATGAGGCCATCGGCGCTGGGGTGACGAGTGCAGAAGAGTGTGGCCCAAAGATGAAAGGCTGCGGCACGCCACCATCAGCGCCTCCTTCCAGGAAGGAGGGCTCTCAGGGTAGCACCATCCCTCCGTCACGAAGGGCATTGTATAGCGTCCCTGCGGCTGGATGGAGCCACCCTCAGGACGGTGATTCCCAGGTGTGGTCTCAGTGTCCAAGAAGCACTGAAGGTAACGATTCTGGAAACAGAGGCACTGTGTGAGCATGGAGTGTTCTAAAAATAATACCAGGTGTCACGTCACAACGTTACCATAAAGTAACAAAATGTAGATGTATTATTAACTTAGGAATGGCTGCACACGTACCATGAGACAGGAGGTAAATTCCGGGTGGGTTTCAATGACTAAAATGAAAGGTGTGGTCCCTGCACCTCTGCTCTGGGATGGCGTGTACTGCGGAGCAGGGCGAGCACAAGTGGCGCCTGCAGCTGTTAGCTAACCCAGCATCACCACGGCAGGGGGACGTGGCAACCACTGCTGAACAGTCTCCACTCCTTGGTGATCAAAGGAAGCATCAAACAACTTCTTAAAAGAGTTGAGCTTTCAGGTGGGTCTTAGAAATGCTTGGTGAAGATGCATGCCCTCGATTCAGGCCGAGAGTATCTTTCTAAATGTATCCATAAAGTGTCTCTCAGGTCTAAGACAATCTTAAATAAGAAAAAAATAATTCATGTGTCCTTTATTTTTATTTATTTATTTATGTACTTTTGTATTTTAGGGAAGGGTCTTCAGGGTGTTCAGGGTCTCCCCAGTAGATCAGACTCATAGTGATTCTCCTGTTCACAGCCTCCCCAGAGCTGGGATTAGGGGTGCACACCACCACGCCCAGTCTCAATTGCTGTCTCAGAGTGCCCTGGAGGTGGGGTTGACATGGCAGGCCTGGGGCTTGAACCCCCGACCCCTGCACCTGCTTGCAAGCCATTTGCCCTTTAAAAGCAAAGCCACTTCCATTTATAGGCATCTTTCCAAAAGCTTTAACTAAAATGTTCAATTTTTTCTTAACCAAACATAGATCCACATTTAGATTCACAAATTCACTTAACTGGAAAAGAACAGCTAGATTTCATGCCTTGGTATGATACTGAGTGGCATTAGCCAAAGGTTTTGGCAGGCTTTGCTTCTCCGTAAACACCAGTTTTCTAATACTATATTCATGATCATGCGGTAAAGGGTGTCCTTTATTATGTTTGTTTGTGTTCCCTGTTGTGAGGTATGGTATAAATGATAATTAAAATAGAATTAGAAGGATTGAATTTTGGAGATGGAGAATAAATGGGACGTGGCCAGCTCTCTGGGCTCTGAGACGCTCTCATAGCAGTCTTCAAAATGTTCTCACCCCCAGCCTCAAGAAAGAAAGATCTCAAGTGATTTCACCTGTTTGGAGGAAAAAAAGATTCAGAGAAAGAGTCTGAGGCAGAAACAGAGAGAGGGAGAGATGTATAGTGTTGTTTTTATGAGATGTTCCACCAAGGCTAAGAGTGAAGAATAAAGGATACCTGGGGACAACTTCTTAGAAACTTATAATTAATTTATTATGTTTACTTGCAAATTCCTGCTTTCTCTCTAAAATATTTACATCATTAAAATTCAATATTCAAGCATATATGTGGATTTTATCTAAAGTAAATTAAATTTAAATGAGTTTGCATTTATGTTTCTTTAATCCACTTACACATATATTATTTGATCATCAGAATATTAGTTAATGATTTCCAAAGATAAGGCTGTACAAGTAGGCTTCTTATGAAAGTCATGAAAATTTTTGTCATTGTTTTTCTGTCTTAATTATTGGAATGTTAGTTATCTTAATCAAAGTCCCTTCTTCTATTGTCAGATGAGCCATTTTTATGGAAAGAGCCAAAATGTATTTAAAGGGAGACACAACAAACTTAAAAATTACTCTCATTGATGTTAATATAAAAACAATTTAAAGTACATTTGAGTGTTGCTTCAGATACTTTTCAATCAGCAGGATAAGCTAAATTATTCAACAATAAGTACCCCAAAAGTTTTACCTCTGTACAAATACCTCGCTGAAGCCATCCAAATAGGCAGCCTCAGAGACCTCCCACCCAATTTACACTAAGACTTTATCTCTGAAAAGCCTCTTCCTTCATGAATTTTCTCTCTCAAATCCCACAGCATATTTTTCAGGGCTTTCCTCTGCCAACTCCCTTTCCCGAGTCTTAAAGTATCATCCTTCACGGAGCACTCACTGATATTTTTTCTGCAATTATTTTTCCCTCCTCCAGGCTTTCCCAGAGGGTTAAGCACTTCCTCAACAAGCACGACCTGGAGCTTAGCCAAGGCCAGTGATGTCCCCAAGGTGTTGTGTGTGTCCGGTATCATTGGAGTTACAGTCTGTGGCTTAGATTCTCCACTCTCCACAAGGCGCCAAACAGGAACGGACAGGTAGAAAGTGTCTCCCCCGATGCTACCCTTCACTGAGCAATTTCATCTGAATTATTTCAAATTTTATTTCAAAATTATTTCAAATATACATTTATATATTTACATTGGATCCACAAGTTAACAGTTTAACAGTCTTCTGATCTCCCTACCCAAATCATCATAGAAAAAGTAAAGGAAAATTACATTTCCACACATATGAATTTATTTGTATGTAATACATAGTGGTCTGAAACAGATGCAAAGGAATCCCCAAATTAGAACTGATAGCCTAATGGGTATGAAGCCTAGCTCCTGTTCATAAGGAACATGTGCAATAAGTCCCAATTAGGCTGACACCAGCAGGCTTTGGTCAGTAATGTCCCAGAACATCAGGACAGTCCCAGCCAAGTAACCCCCTGCCCTGCCCTCAGTCACACCATGACAAAGACCAGGTATGGAATCCTCCCAGGGCGCCTGGTCCAGGAACAGCCTGAGTCTCCACAGGTGCTGATAGAGAGCCCCAGGAAGACAAAAGGAAGAAATGGTTATTTTTCCTTTGTCCCCTTACGCTTCCTGTGCCACACCTAATATTTATTATACCTTTAATTTAACAGTTGCTCAATGAATGCTGAATTAGTTAAAGAAACATTCAAACAAAAGCAGAACTACCTTCAGGACCAAGTAACATGAACCCCAGCTTTAAGAGGAAACTACTCTGGCTCCCAAAAACTTCATCCCTCTTCTTGGGGTCAAGGGGTCTGTCTACCAGGACCTGCACCTGCACCTCTTCTAGTCATATGCTGTGAGTGGAGGACCTTAGAATTCCCTGGCCAGAATCCCAGGCCATCCTCCTCCCTGGGTCTCCATTCCCAAGACCTGGACATGAGGCTGCACAGCCTTTCTAGACCTGGGAAGCTGTCAGGCAGTCTCAGGTTGGGGTCTCTGGACAGAGCTGGGGCATGTGAGTCCCTCTGCAAGTGCACAAGCTCCCCCCTCCCAGGAGGAGCCTAAAGGAAAGAGGAGGAGGGAGCCAAGGCCGCAGTCCACTGTATTCTAGCTTGAAATTCTGAGGATTCTAAACGTGAACCTGGTGTACTTGTCAAGGATGGAACATACTTCAGCAAACTGTTTGCAAGCTTGTTTTATAACTTAAAAACACTTCAGAGAGGAGGCAGGAATCTTCTGTGTTGTTGCCTGCCCTGGACCCTGCAAAAGTCAGAGTCAGGACTGTGCAAGAAGGGAGAAAAATAGGGAAACCAAAAAGAAAGATGTACAGATGCACTGTTGGCCACACGTGGGCTACTGCAGACAGGTGGACGGGAGAGGTATCCAATGCACTGCATCTGATGACAAGTCAGGCACCCGGAATGGATCAGATGTTTAATATAAATTTGCTCAATGACCAATTAATCATCCTATCAATAGTGAGGAAGCAGCTGGGCATGGTGGTACACACCTCTCACCCCAGCACTTCAGAGCCTGAGGCCAGAGGATCACCACAAATTTGAGGCCAGCCAGCGCTACACAATAAGACCTTGTCTCAAAAGACAAACAAACAAAAATAAACAAAATAAAATCAACTTTGCAGTGACATAGTTATAGGAAAACTAAGGATTCTAAAAATCTCCAATGCGACCTGCCAGTGCTACAAGTATCTGATCCCAATCTCAAGCATGAAAAAGATAAAATTGGAGACTAATGCATTGAATCCTCCTGTCAGGGCAGCAGAGAAAGAACTGACCCCTGGGAAGCATCCTTACATCTTAGGCTTCAGGCAGATCAAATAATTAACACAGAAATAGAAAGGCCAGCTTTGTAACTTCTGAAATTGTCACCATCAGGAAAGAAAACTTTACATTTGGCAAGATCAGTGAAGCCTTGAGAAGAAGGGTGCAGAGATAAGTAAGAGTTTTTCAAGGACAAAAATCAATCTGGTGGCCTGAATGTGGTTAGTGACATTGTTAAATCAGGTCTCCTGGCTTTAGCTTATTTTAAACCTCTCCTTTACTTTTGAACATAGCAAAGTTAAGTAAGAAAGTCTCTCCTCTCCACCTCTTGCTCCTACTGTCATCCATCTATGCAGTGCTTCTCGATTCTGGTTCTCAAACCTAGAATTATTGGGAGGCACTTTAAAAATGCCAATGCCTGCAACTTAAACAAAAATCAATAACTTTCTTATATCAACAGTGAACTAGCTGAGATAGAAATCAAGAAAGCAATTCCACTCACAACAGCTTCAAAGAAAATGTGATACCTAGGGATTGGGTACACACAAGGTGAAAATCCTCTCCAGTAAAAGTTATGGGGAAAACCTCTCCAGTAAAAAGTATGGGGCACTGGAGAAACTGAAGCAGCCACTAGCAGATGGAAAGGCTTCCACAGTCACAGAGCGACAGCCCGTGCCCACATTGTTCAGAGGTCAAGACTGCCACAAGTGATCTACAGCTTCAAGGCCATTCCCAGCAAAATTCCAAGGACTTTCTTCCCAGAAGACAAAAACTATCCTAAAATTCCCATGGAAACACAAAAGATCCAGAATAACCCAAGCAATCCTACACAAGAGCAAAGCTGGAGGCATTACACCCCCAACTCTGAATGATACCACAAAACCACAGTAACAAAAACTTCATGGCACTGACTCAGAAATGAACATGTAGACCAGTAGAGTGGAACAGAGGACACAGGAACAAATCCACATGATGACAAACATCTGGCTCTGGGCAGAGTGACCAAAAACATACATTAAACAACAGTCTCTTTAACAAATGGTGCTGGGAAGGCTGTGTGCATACTTGTACAAGGCAGGAAGCAGATCCCTACCTCTCATCCTACACAAAAATAAATTCAAATGGATCTAAGACCTCAAACTTTGAAACCTCTGTGAGAAAACATAGGGAAATACTTATAAAGCCATATCCCAGTCATAGATTTCCTGAACAGGACTCCAATGGCCCAGGAAATAAAAGTTAGCAGTCTGATCTAAAAGTTTTAGTACAGCCAGGCAAACAACCAACAAAGCTTAGAGAATGGATGAAAATCTTTGCCAGCTACTGTTCTGGGAGAAGAGTAAAGAATTCAGCCATTCAGCCATGCAGTTTTTGTTACCATGGTTTTGCAGCATCATTCAGAGTTGGGGGGTTGTTTAGGATTGCTTGGGCTACTCTAGATCTTTTGTGTTTCCATGGGAATTTTAGGATAGTTTTTGTCTTCTGGGAAGAAAGTCCTTGGAATTTTGCTGGGAATGGCCTTGAAGCTGTAGATAACTTTCGGCAGTCTTGACCTCTTATGAAGAACATATGTGATTTGCAGGAAAATGGGTGGGAAAATAATAGATCATTGTGTTGATCAAAGAAAGATGGACTCAGGAAGACAAGTGTCACATGTTCTCTCTAAAATGTGGAGTCTAGAAAAGATGGCATGAGGCTAGTGGGGAGACTTCAAGTAGACAGAAGGAAGGAGAACAAGGAGGACTAGAAAGATGGGCAGAAAAGGCAGTGAGGGATGAGTATGACCCAAATCTCCACATTGAAACCCAATATTTTATAAAATGAATGAGAACTCTTAAGAGTTATTTTAAAAAAAGCAAAAAGCAATGCCCAGAACCTATCTGCAGAAATTCTGATGAAACTCATTTGGGACATGCTTAGGAATCTAAAAATCGTTCCAGGCAATTCTACTGTGGGTTCTAGGCTGGGGAATGTGTGCCCGAGGAGCACAGCAACTTGGCTCCTGTGAACAGCATCTCCACCTGCAGTAGGGAGAGGCTCTGAAAGAGTGACGACCCTCTGAGGGGATGTACTGCAAAGTGACCTTGAAGGTTCTAGGGGCACCAGTCATGACAGTCACCATAGATTTCTGTTTTCAAATGTATCTTCTTGTTTATTTCATTTGACAGCACACACAACTTCATCAAAATAACTGATTTCTCTTTTCATTTTCTAGTTTGAATAGTACTTAGGTGCTTTGGACTACTTGATATTCTCAATTCTCTGAGCTACGTTGAATATTTACTGAATGATACCAGTAGTCGAATCTCAAACTTCAATGAGTATTAGCGCCCCCAAGAGGTGGATAGAATTCCATTCTGAGTGCTAGCCAGAGCTCTGCCTCAGTAAGTGTGTGAAGTGCTTGGTGTCTTGCATATGTAACAAGCTCCTCTGAGGACAGGTCTACAGAGAGCCACCAGATACAGAAGATTTCTTCTTACTACATGTTGGCACTGTGGAGGTGACGCAGCTATTCCAATGCTATCACTCTTTGGAAACTGATCACAAATACATTCGATGCTACTATTTCAGAGTCTACGATGTCTTCGAATAAGTGGTTATGAAATCCTTGTAAACTGATCAAGCTATTATGAAATCCTTTAACTGATTGCTTGTCTCATTATAATTCCACAATGCAAGACAAACAACATAGTATATTATGAGCTAATGAATGATAATCACATATATTAAGCCAAAAATAAGTGAGCAGTACTAGGAATTTTTAATAATTCAGTTTACATTGATAACCAAGCAATCATGAAAGATTCCAGCTGGAATTTCTCTATCTTTGAAGGCTGCTCCTCAGTTATAGGGGATATAAGTTGATAAGAAACCATTTTATCTCAAAGCCATGCGTTGCTTCCCAATTTCTTGGTTCTTTTTAATCCTTGCTAGTTAATGCTTGCATGCCTAGTGTTCTATTTTTGGAATTGCACTTAATAATCGAACATCATATTTTTTTTCTCTTCAAATCTTCTTCTTTGAATTTGTCTAGATAAGATATATGAATTGCATATAGAACTTCAACTTTCAGCAGAAGGGGGTTAATGAGCAGTGGCTTCCCCAGCATTGGCATGGTATGTCCTAGCTGTCTTGCTGACTTGTCCTCCACGATTTTGCAAGAGCGACTGCAAGTGGCTGCACGGTAACAGAAGCAGCAATTGCTAAGTAAGCTCCAAGTTCAAACAGTGCATGACAGTTTATTTCATTTATTAAGTATAATAATAATCCCAGAAAGTGGATACAGTTACCTGCATTTGCAGGTATGAAAGGAAACTGGGAGAGCCTTCTCCACCCTAGCTCTCTCAACTTGCAAGGAGATGAAGAAAGAGCCTGGGCTCCTGAGCTCTCCCCAGTTCTAGTCCCATTGCATGGCCCCACAGGTCACTGGCTCTGTGAGTTCATTTGCACCCAGACACTCCTGGTAGCCTTTAATGACTTGTCTGCC
The DNA here is from genome assembly GCA_004027165.1 of Ctenomys sociabilis. Classification (NCBI taxonomy): domain Eukaryota; kingdom Metazoa; phylum Chordata; class Mammalia; order Rodentia; family Ctenomyidae; genus Ctenomys; species Ctenomys sociabilis. The sequence continues at coordinate 32,444 of PVKA01015985.1, read as the reverse complement.
CATCCTTGTTGGCCTGTCAGTCATTCAAGGCTGAAACCTGTTCTGGCCAGCTGTTCACATCTGGTCATCTCCGTAGAAGACACAAATGGACGCTACCTTCAGTGCCTGCCCCTTCCCTCCTCTCCACATCACATTTCCCCTCCCTGTCTATCCCAGGCTGATGGTCTCCTGGTCATTTTCCGTGTCTATTGTATTTGTTATTTCCCAGTATTTGTTGGCCACACTGTGTACTTGGCATTGTCCTGGTTTCTGCTGTGGTCACACCACGTAAGGATAGTCCCAGGGAGCCAGATCCAGCCTGGACAAGGCTGCAAACAGAGGGGAAATAAATGTGGGCTGGAGGGGGTGCGCCAGGACTGACTCATGGAAGTGCGCACTTTGGTGAGGACCAGGCACCCAAGAGCCGGGGAGGTGGCGGGAGGGGACTCTTCTGGTACCTTGTCCCCTACACAAGAGGGAACAGGGGTTTCAGCAAGGTGGACAGTGCACGCGCTGCTGAGCAACGGCCCGAGCGATGGCTGCTGTCATGGTCACTGCACTGGACTTCACGAGGAAAGCCCCCTCTGCGTTCCAGGGCTCTCTGTGCATTGATCTCCCCCTGAGCTCACGCGTGGTGTCTCAGGTGACCGAGGCAGCTGCTCGTGCTGACCACTAGCGGATGGCAGGCCGTGCGCATGCGCGACAAGGACTCAACTTCTGAAGACAATGAGTTTATGCTACATATCCCACGGTACACGGGGAAGCCTCCGTGCTCAAGGAGAAAGGAGCAGAGATGACAAGATGCATGTGTCCTGCCTTCTGCACGTGGTGACCAACCATTTCAGAACGCTATCATTTACAGAGAGATGTTTTCATGTAACCATTTAGTTCTCACTTGTTGTAAACTATGAAATAATGCTGTCTAGAAAAGCAGGAATTTTACTCCAGGATTCTAATGCCCAGGTCCCAAGGACATGTATTAAATGATCTTGGAGAGGCCAAGGTATTCACATTATTTGAAAATTCCCACAGGAAATACTATTTTCCAGGGACTGAGAAGCAACTCTATTCTAATATTTCCTACTCCTGCTTTATCTTAAACATGGTGCAGGAATTTTATGAGGTTTGGCCCCCCCCAAACCCACTATAGTAGAATAAAAAGATTAAAAACCTGCATTTCTAGTAAATGTTCCAGTAATGTTTATAATCAGACCAATTTGTGAAATATTGATTTTTATCAAAAATGATATAGAACATGTTTTATGAACTATCAAAATGAAGCAAAATTAAAATAAACATGCCCCTATATGGTTGGTGAGCTTCAAAAATGGGATCTTTCTTGGGAACAGTAATACAATCACAAGTCAGTTTTTTAAAACATAAATTAAATATTTTTCAAATGCAATTCCATGCTGAGATTTGGAACATCTAATTTCTTATTCACAAACTAATCTAAATATTTCTCGCTAAAGAAATTCAGTCATGACTTAAAATATTTGATGTAAAAGCTGTCATAAGGAACATCAGGGGGAACCAAAGCAGACAGTGCAATAGATGTGGGGGGCCTAGCTGTGAGCCCAGCCTTGGGGAGGCTGACGCAGGAGGAGTACAGAACTCTAGGAGCAGCTGGACTATACACAAGATGATAAAGTGAAGCAAAAGGAACTAAAAACTTGTATTAAAAGACGGTCCTTCTAAAACATAGATCTCACCTGGAAATGAACATTGATCTTTAAATAAATCAGGTTTTTAAATAGTACTCAGCCTTTCATATTTTCTTCAAGATATCTATGATTTAAAAATAGCAAAATAAAATAATAAAGTGGGCCTGGGGAGACAGCTCAGAAGAATAAGTGCCTGCTTGGCAAGCACAGGGTCCTGAGTTCAATCCCCAGTACTGAAAAAAAAAAAAAAAAAAAAGAAAGAAAGAAAAACAGTGCATGGAAAGCACAGTTTGGGAAGAAAAATCTATCTTTCTATCACATATCTGTTAAGTCTTCTTAAGGCTTATTAGAAATACTATATTTCATTTATACTCATTAAGAAAAATGTCTTTTTGTTACCTTACTATATCTTTGAAGAGCATTTTTACTTAAGTTTAGTGCTGCTTTGGTTGGGGAGGGGAAACACTTCTGAATTATAGGAAAAAACGTTTTCTCAAGGTTTGAGTAACCAGTCCACCAAGACCATCAGACAAGTTGTGCAGAATATGTGACACTGGTTAGAAAACCGAAGAGTTTTGGTGGAAACCAAAGTGAAAGATCCTGTCCTAGAAGGCAAGGGCCGCTGCAAGCCTTTCCATCAGGCATTCCCATTACGTCCACTTCGCTTTCTGATCTAATGAGCAACCAGAATTTCTCACTGAAAACCAAAGAACACATCTTGATCTTTCAGGTCACTGAAATGAGAAAGGCATGAATAAAGATGAAGAAAGGGGCATTTTCATTTTGATTGCAGCTAACTAGTTTAAAAATGGTAATGGGATTGAAAATCTATTTAATAAAAAATTATGTTGTGAATAGTAAGTCAGGTATTGTAGTGCTGGCATTAAATCATTTTCTAGAATATCTTAGTTTTTTCAGTAGAACTTAGTTGTTCAGTGGAAAACTGAGAACTAGAAAATGCATTCAATATTTTTCTAACCTGAAGGATATTTTTTTTCTTTGTTGAAAAACAAAACATGAACTAGAGCCAAGGAGATGGCTCAATATACTAAGCACTTGCCTGGCAAGTGCAAGGGCCTGAGTTCAATCCCTGGTTCTGAAAAAAAGAAAAATCCTGAATTTATATTTTTGGATAATATTGCAGATAGTTTAAACTTGAACAGTTCATACAATGCTTTATAAATAGTTTCCTTAATCATTACTAAATCTCTTAGTAGAAAAAACAAAATTGCTTTTAAAAGATACCATATTGTTCTGTCCTCCACATGGCTTTGGCTACCCTGATCTCAATGGTAGAGATGTTATTTCATGACTAAAGTCCTAAGAAGAATTTAGTCTTTTCCAATTTAATCATACCATTTGTTCCAAACATCTGATTTCCAAGTTGCAGAATAAATGATTCACAATGTGGATTTATTCCAGCATAACTTGTTCTTACACCACATTTGTGGGTGCCTCACTGAAATCTAATGATGTAGAATATTACTCATGTTATTAAGTAAAATAATAATTTGTCCCGAGTCCAACCTTTCTGCCATCTGTATTTGCTAATTTTCCCTCTAATTTCCCTTCTTATCTGTTTCTTTGCTGAGTGGTCAGTTTTATAATAATAGAATTATGTAATATCAGGCTCATACCATAGGACAGTGTTCTAGTCATGGTGAAAGAGGTAATGAAAGTAGGAGCTGAGTTAGACTTGTCATCAAAATTTTGAAAACCCAGCCAAGCCTTGTGGTATCCATACCTGTAATCTCAATGCTTGGGAAGCGTAGGCGAGAGGGCTGTGATTTCAAAGCCAGCCTATACTACACAGAGTGACCTTGTCCTAAAAAGAAAAAAAAAAATCTAAGACCCAATTAAGTCTTTCACCTTCTGACCTTCAACATAAAGAAGACACTGAGTTCACAAACAATAACCCCAAAAGCAGTACTGGAGAAAACAATGTAAGGGAAATGGACCAAGGTGCTCTGACCCTGAAAACTCTCTCCTTGTGTGGGTGAACCCCTGCCCACCCTTCTTTCCTCCTTCTGAAGAGCAGCCAGGACCCTAGGGCAACTTCACAGTCCCCTTGACCTCTGCACTCACCAAGGCCCATGGAAAAGAAGGGTCAGGGAAAGGTGTGAGGCATCGAGGACAGGCTGATCCCAACCAGCTGTTCACGGGAAGAGTCTCAGTTCCAACCTGCGTCGACAGAGCCTGCATCCACGTGACAGAGCTGCAGGCAAGGCCATAGCCAGCTCCTTTCCCTGCCAGTTGTAGGGTTGGCTTGGTTGCTGCTGACTACCGGGACCTTCCTGTGCTGCTCTGGGTCTGTCTGTGAGGAGAAATGCGCAAGAAAGAGGGCAAAGAGCTGCGGAGCAGAGACACAGGAAAGCCTGAGAAGGAGGGTGCACCGAGCATGAGTGAAAGGGGCTGTCGTGGGGAGCTAGTGGGAGGAGGCAGGACTGCATCCCCGAGAACAGTGAGAGTGCTTTGTGGGGAAAAGCAATCCTCCTTGGCTTTCTCTTCAGAAGATGGCGTCTCTTGGTCCCCTTTCCACTTGCACAAGATCTCCCTGTTTTCTATTCTTCATGGAGGGAGGAGAGGGAAAGAGAAACTAATTCCTCATGTATCCGCTTCCGTTGAAGAATGTAATCATGTACTATGAAAGTGTAGTAATTAAAATTTTAAAACTAAAAAGACTGCAGCAAAAACCTATAGGAGTTTTAGACATGTCGTATAATTCCTTTTGGGTTTCTTTTAAATTTTATAGAAAGAGCCTCCTCTAATCCATGTGAGAAGTCAGGATGTGGACAGGCAAAAGAGAAAGAAGACACCCCGCAAGCTAACGGCAGTGTGGCAGCCAAACGGAACTCTGTATTTCAGAGACGAACCTTTATTTTTGCTAGATACTTACCACTGCCAATTTTTCCCCACTAACAAGAAATATTGTGGTGTCACACCAATCTATTTAAAAACCAGAGAACTGAGGAGCCGTGAAAAATCTGCCCAAAAATCTCAGGCCCATGATGAAAGAAACAGAAATATGCACACTGTTATAGCCAGTTCCTGTAAAAGCTGTCAGTGCTTGCTAAAAAATACTAAATCATCAAGAATTAGCACGGGGTCTTGTACCACCATTACTATTTCAGTAGAGTTCATGACTAGGGGGCCACAGGATATGTTTTCACAGATAGAAATAACTCCTTCTGTGCCAAGCAAACTCCTCCAGAATCAGGTTTATTTTATCACTCTAGAGCATCTGTTTGAGGGAAGAAATCTGCTAATAAGCCACAAATCTAAATTAAAAATAAAAAACAAACATCATATTTTAAAAATTGATTCATTCTAGGATTAAGGAATTAGAGAAATACAAAGTGAACTTGAGAGAATAGCAGTTTTAAGCCTCTTGTCATGATGTTCTCACTTATCTTAAAAAACTTCGATGCACCCTACCCACCAGGGAGGTTTGTCCCGTGCTACCGATTCAGCTGGCTTTTTGCAGTGTCACAAGTCAGAAGTCATCCTCAATTTTAATTGGATGTGTGCCGTACAGATGAGCTAAAGTTTGCCTCCCTCCAACTCATTAAGTGCATTTGTTACCAGATTTTAACTTCACAAATCCAGAACTTTCAATACCCTTTGCCAAAGGGACTCATATGGCCACCAATCTGCCCAGCAGTTCCTGCACAGGATTTGTCTGCATAACACCCTCTGTTCACAGAAAGATTTATTCTCCAGTGAGCTGAAGGTCTTCGGCATCATTACAGAAATTACTCAGCTGAGGGAGGATTCCTTTGGGAGCTTCTAGGAAGGTTCCTGCTGTTCCATTTCTAAACCAGTAAACCCAGGGCGTGAACACACAGCCTGAGGATCCAGAAGCTTCAGCATGATCCTAGGTCCACCTCTCCAAACTCCTTCTCTCTCAACTCAGTTTGTCCAACAATCATCTACTTCACTCTTTCACTATAATTTTGAATCCTCTACTAATCCTTGGAAGTGGAGAAATACATGCAGACCATATGTTTCTGTACAGTTAAGAAAAATTCTTTCATGAAGTAGGCCTGTCAATTTTGATTCCATTTAGCCTAGGAGGAAAAAGTCATGATTACATTACTTCATTCCTTCTTCTGTGCCATTTGGCCTCGAGAAACAAACACAAGGCTGACTCTCTTGGGAGCTTTACCTACTAGGCTGCCCACTTTCCAGGATCCCTCACCAACAAAACAGTTTGTGGTGGGTAAGAGTGAGGAAGTGTGGGAAACAAGGCAAAACTGGGGCCCCACTGGCTGCACAGTCCCCTTATTAGGGGGAGCACAGAGACACATACCCCTCAGTGCCAGATGTGTGTGCATGACCTGCCAAGAGTTCCTCTTAGCTCTTCAGAAAGCTGCGATTAGATCCTGCCTGTTGGCTGGTGGGAATATCTCTGCGTGATTGCCCTTCCCGGCTATGCAGGAGGAGTGTAGCAGTACTGATCTGAGGACATTGCTGTGGCCCACAGCCCTGAATGAAACACCAAGGTTTGTGCACAGCTCCACGTTCCTGGCGGCCACTTGGAAGCCCCAGCACTGCAGTGGCGCAGGGCCCAACTCAGACACAGACACCCCCAGAGCCAAGGGCCTCCTAGGTAGGCAAGGGTGCGGCTGGCACTGCACTAGTCACAGTAGTCACAGCAATGCAGGCTCTCCCAGGAGTGCTCTGCAAGCAAAGGCACTAACAAGGGAAAGCATCAGTTCCCACACACTGCTTTTCTTACCCCTTTCCCTGGAATTTTGATCACGGCCTTTGCACCCTACCAGGAAGTCAGACCGCTTCCCTGGCAGGTCGCCAGGGCTCTCCCCTGTGTCCCCACCGGTCCTGGGGCCCATACAGCCTGAGCTGTTAAGTTAGTTGATACATTGTGTGTACTTGGCTAAATCAGCTCAGCAGTTCTCAGAGTGGGGGCCCAGCCCTGCAGGAGGGCAGGGCCCAGGAACTGAGGAGGGCTTCCTGCCGCCCTGCCCGGCTTCCGGCTTCCGTTGATTGAGAAGTCCCAGTCCTCAGAGGAGCTTGACCTTAAGCCACGCCACTTTGGAGGAGCTCCGATCTTCGCCCTGCAGCGCTGGTCTTCTTCGCAGTCAGCATAGAAGCAAGAGAGAGCCTTGATGCAGCTGCCACTCCTCCTCTGCTCTTCATTGTTTTCTGACTCATGAACTGCTGTTATTTGCCTTGTAGCCAGCGGAATAGGGACTGAACCCTCCAGTAACTGTGAGCTAAATAAACCTTTCCTTCCTTCATTTTGGGTGTCAAGTATTTGTCCCAGCAATGAGTAAATAGTAACTAACACAGCTGTTCTCCCACAAGCATACCTTCCTGAGTTCAAACATCTCCATTTTCCTCATAATTTTCAAAACTCTTTATTAATTATTTGACCAAGCATCAATACTTGTACCTTAATATTAGACTTAACTTTACTCCAGATAAACTGTTGGCTTTTTTTTTCTCAACTGTTTGTGTTTATGAACATCTATAGACTTTTATTTACTATGGCATTAACCAAGTCACATGGTCACCGCTGATCCATGCAGGAAATATTTACTGCTGATGAGGTTATGGGAACTCTGAAGTCAGAGTTCAGACCTGTAGCACTATGTCAAGCTATGATCCAGGGAGATATTTGAACTGAATAAGGTCATTGATGATTAATGTAATTATAGTAACAAATATCCACTGGCTTTGATATTTATGCAATCCTTTCATGGTGCTTATGTCATTTGAGCCGCACCATTTCTTAAAGTAGTGCCGCACAAGTTCTTATTCCTTTCTACTTACAGGTGGGGTCTTTGAGGTTAGGTGACTTGCTCGGGATCAACAAGCTTTAAATGCCAGGCGGGGACTTAGAACCAGCACATAAGCATTTAAGTCAAATACTCCTTCTGTCACTATATCATGGTGACCTTCTCGTGTCTTGAGCCTACAGTAGAATTCAACTATCAAATTAAAGGGCACTCACCATTTTACTGGCAGGACTGCACCACTGAATGTCACTGTCAACAGTTTCCGCCTTGTGTCTTCAGCGCTGTTTCACAACAACCTGATCTCTGCATCTCTTTAAATGCCTCTTATATACAAGAAATGTTGGGGACAGGGGCTGGCCATCCTCACTTCCCTTCTCGAAGACGTGACGGAACATGTGCAAGTGGCCCATACAGAGTGCTTGATCCAGAGGTCAGCTTGAAGCGGTGAATCGCTGTGCAGATAAGCGGCTTAGCTATTACATGCGTTCACTCCAGGCAAGGATGCTGCTTTATCATCTGCCATTTCTTCTTTGGGGATGATAAAGCTAAGGATGACTCTTGAGTATTCATTATCATGATGGAGGGAGATATTGTCCTTCTTTATACGAAGGAGAGCTGCAGCTGTTGGTCAACAAATTAGCTGCTCTAGGTAGCTCTTTGACAATCTCCTTTCATTCTTATTTAAACTAAGAATGACTTGAGCTCCACCTTCTGAGAAGAATGGGATGCTTTTGTTTACATCAAACTTGGATGCTGAGTGTTCATATGCACTCTAGCCTCTTCCAGCACAAAATAAAACTGAATGTCTCAAGCCACCTGGCCCTGGCCCCTCACTCACTCACTGATCCTCTCACTGTCATGTACATCCCCATGCCTCCAAAACCTCCGTGCTTCAGGTGAGATGGGAGAGGGTATCATTTTTTTAAAATGAAGCTCTATTTTCCATATCTTCCAAAAAGAACCCAGGTTCCCACATGGCAATTGCTGTGATATCGGTGCCAAGGCAATGCAGAATAATAAAAGGCTACTGTGAGGTCACGTCTGCATTTAGAAAGGGAGCTTCGTATTTGATTCAAGGATATCAGTACATTTCTGAAAAAATATATACACAAGATGTATTTATGTTTCGTCTACATATGGACTCACAGCCATCCTCCCACCCATACCTCCTCCCTCCCTTGACTCACAAGTTAGAAATAGCTGATCCCAAGCACTGGCTTCCCAGACAATCGAGCTGTCTGAGCAATCGAGGCAGCCCTGAGCCTCAGAGGCCAGCGCTTAAGGTGCCACACAAGCGCACCTGCCTACGGCTACCCCCTCCTCGCTCCAGCCAGCATTTGCTGGGCGCCTCCTGAGCAAGTGCATGCAAGCACTTGCTTTCATTTCCAGATGACCGAAATTACTGCCTGAACCACTGGTTTCTCAAGATTTCTAAAGGCCCCAGAAGAGGAGAAGCAGCAGCAAAAAGGATGCGGTGGCAGTCTGGAAGGTGAAGCTGCCCCCGAGTCCTGATCAGCAAAGCAGGGTGGAGAAGGAAGAAACCATTTCCTTCCTGCTCCTAGGTCCATCCTTGACCTGTGAGCCCTGGTACTGAGCTCGTGGTGTAGGATATTTTCATCCACAGTGTTTTCCCTTGGTTGCACCCTATTTCCTCATCCATTCAGCAAATAATAATTTTACTGAGTATCAGGCTGTAGGCAAAGTTCAGTCTCACAAAAGTTGCATTCTGACTGCGAGAAGCCCCACAAAGTCATGCATGCATCTAGAGTCTCGGGGTTGCACCTCTGGTTATCACTTTTTCTGTTCTCTGGCAGCTTCTGGGTTCTTAGCCTCACTCTGGAAAACAGCAGTGGCTCTTACTGGCCTTTTCCTGTCATTATGGACATGCTTCCTGCCACGGCTCTTAAAAGATGTTTACAGTTATACTACACAAATCCATGTCTCCGATGACTAATTTCCATCTCACCCTCCAAAAATTACAGTGCTATGGTTCCAGATTCTCTCTGCCTTTTGACACTAGGGGACATTAAGTCAGCATCTAAGTCAAACAGCCCAAATTCAAGTTCTGACACAGCTTGCTATTTGTGTAGCCACAAACCAATGACATAAGCTTTTCAGATCTCAATTTTCTCATTCATAACAACAGGAAAATCAAAAGTCTCAGGGAGAAATGAACACAGTCAACAGGGTTCACAAAGTACATGCACAAGATTAGCAGCCAGACTAAGGCCACCCTCCATAGGCCTCCCACCGCCACTGTCAAAGGCAGACACCCCTTCTCTTTAGCACTGAGTACACTGCTGCACCATCATTCTCAGCCTTGATGACTATCTCATTTTTGCGTTAATCTCTGTTGATATCAACCACCACCAAGTGCCAAGATTCCCTGTCCTCCCTCATGTGCCCATCCTGCTGATGGCTCTCCAGTTACCTATCCTGACAACTTCTTCTACCCCAGACCTGAAACCAAAATATTGTACCTGCTGAAACTCGGAGCCATTATTTTCTAATAAACTGTATTTATCAGCCGCATTATCACATTTATAGCATGGTTATACCTAGATTTGTTGCATCATGTATAACTCCAAAATTTGCGGCATAAAACCAAAACTTTTTATAGCATACTTTTCACAAGTTACAAATGAGGTAAGGCTTGACGGCACATTGCAGGCAGAGTCCCTCAGGAGGTGGAAGGCAGCTATCAGCAAAGCTGTAGCCACCAAAAGTTGACCCAGGATGAAAAATCCACTTCCAAGGCAGTTTACTCTCATGTAGGCAACTGGTGCTGAGTGCAGGGTGAAGGCCTCTTCCACCCCACAAGGACCTCTCCTTTGGGGAGCCCAGGAGTCTCCATGACCTTGTGGTAGGCTCCCCAAGAGCCAGCACCCTCAGCAAACAAGGCAGAAGCCATAGAACATTTCTGTGACCTTGCCTCACAAATTACTCTGCAACACCTCATTGATCCAGTGACGCACACTTCAATTGCCCAGGGGCCGGGTAAAGTACACCATCAAGTGAGCATGTCCTTGGGGATGAAACCTGGTCCCTGATCCCCTTCCTATGTGGCTCTTCTGCTGCTGTTTCTTGACTGGCATGAACCAAGCAGTTGGCTCCATGTGCTCTGTACCATGAGCCAGTACTTGGAGCCAGTGGACCGCAGTGTGAATTGCCAGAAGCCAGAAGCCAAGCTGATGCTTAGACCACTGAGCTGTTTCCCTAACTCCAAACTACAACTTTTAATGAGCCAAGGCCACGCACTGTCTCCTTCGCCTTCACAACGTTTTCACATTCTCGCCTCCTCCAATACCCCAAGCTTTCTTCCTGTGTTCACACTGCTACTTCATACAGAAAATTAAAGCAATCAGGAGACATCTTCCACAGACATCCTCCACCACACTTCTGGGCCTGCCACTGACCGGCCGCAGAACTCCCCACGCATGGTGGGGACCCACACACACCTCCCTGGTACCCACAGAAGCCGCTCGCCTGGGGCAGACTCTGAGCTTCAATCTCCGTTGCCAGCAGCTCTTGCCCATCACTTCTTAACTCTCTGCGGGCCTGCTTCTGTTCAAGTAAAATGAAGATGCAGTTGTTGCTTTCCTGCATGTGTGTGTGCACGTACATGTGTACATGTGTACACATATGTGTGTGTGTGTGTGTGTGTGTGTGTGTGTATAGAAAAAGGTTAGGAATTGAACTTGGGGCCTTGCACATGACAGGCATGTCACTACCCCTGAGCTGCAGTCCAGTTTCTCTCCTACAACTCACTGTGAAAGCAGCTCTATCAGAGTTTCCCCTCACAACTTCACTGAAACCCCTCTACAAACCCAACATAGCTTACAAAGTGAAGGTGTATTTTGCTCAGTTTGTGGAGATTTCAGTCTGTATTCAGCTGGCAGCCATCCATAGTAGTAGAAAACAGCAAAACAGCGAGAACAAAAGGGCAGGAGCAGAGGCAGTGTGCCAGCAGCAGCAGCAGTGGCACAGGAGAGCCTCTCTCTGTACCTTATATTGCCTTCAGGCTACCTGGTCCTGGGTGGCGTAATCCCAGCAGCACTTACAGCCATAATCCCACACCTATAATCCCAGCAGCATTTGCACCCATAATCTCACACCCATAATCCCAGCAGCATTTACACTCATAATCCCACACCCATAATCCCACAGCATTTACACTCATAATCCCATACCCATAATCCCAGCAATGGATCATGACTTAATCACAAACTCTAGAATCCTGCTCCAATGACTACGTGAGGCTTTGGGGAACCACTAGACACAAACTATGATAGACCTGCAGCACTTGGTGCAGTTGGTCACTCTCTGATCCCTTTTTTATGATTTATTTATTTATTCTTGGTACCAGCATTTGAACTTAGGACTGTGTGCTTGCCAGGCAGGCACTATGCTGCTGAGCTATATCATCTGCCCCTGTTTACACTCTTACTTAAAATTGATGTGTCAAGGGATGTGTTGCCTTCTTCTTTCTGGCATGAAATCAAACGAAATGAACTCCTTTCACACTACTGAACAGTTCATATGCTTCTTTCACTCGGTCCTCATAGAACAACTCAGAGTGTGTAAAATGACTCCCATTTCTCAAGACTAAGAGACCTGAGCAGACAGGGATTGTGCGCTGCTATGGTACTGAGTTAGGGCGGGGAACCAATCACATGATACTGATGCCCACAAAAACTGCCCAGTGGGTGTGGTAGGCAGTGCTCAGATCAGCCAAGATGGACTGATTTTAAATGTAGGAAAAAAAGAAAATAAAAAATACAAGGGATCACCCTGTGTTCTTTGGCTTGGCTTCTGGGATGCTTCGCTCTCCTGTCCCTGCTTCCTCCGGCTGCTTCTTTTTAGTCCTCTTTGCGGAGTCTTCTCCTTCTCTGTGACCCTCTGGTGCTTCCTGCCTTGATTTTCAGCCTTTCATCTGATCCTTTCTTCTAATGATGCTGATTACCCTGAAACCACAGGAGATTCTGATTTAAATCCAGGCAGTGTGCTACTGGCCTCCGACTGCACTCCCATGCTCCAGATGTGTGTGTCCTTGGATATATCAGCATCTGTACACCACATGCCCAGATCCAAACACCTGGTCCTCTCGCTCATCTGCTCTACCTCACCGAGCCTCCTGTTTCCACCCTCACATCCTCAGGCAGCAAATCCTTGAAGCTCTCTAGCTTTGTTCTTTCTCTTATAGCCTACATTGAATAGAGGCACAAATCTTGCAGGATGTGCTTTCAGCTCTGTGCGCCATCCGAACACCGTGCCCTACCTATCTGCTGTGGCCAAGTGCGATCCTATCTCTTCTAGATACTGCTTAGCCTCTTCATAGCTTCTCCACCTTTGCCTCTTGGCGGCTCCAAAGATCCTTTCCAAACCCCTGACCACTCCTGCTCAGAACCCTGCTCTGGCTCCCCATGAAGTAAAGACAGCAGCTTGCAGCGCCAGCACCTCCCTTGTCTGCTGTCTTCATCTCTAATCACTTCCCCCCACCACTGCATGGGGCAGGCTGGCCCTTTCTTGTTCCTGGAATAGGGACTAAGCTCCTGTGGGAAAGCTGCTCCTGTTCCTGGCTGCTGCTTCTTGCTTTGTTACCTCTCACCTCATTTCCATGCCTTGTTAAAAGGCAATGTCTGCAGGAGGCTGACCTTCAGCACCTCATTTACTGCAGCGACCTAACAAGACAACAGAGCACACACACACCATCAACACTCACCCTGCTCCATTCCTCTTTTCTGCCATGTATTTCTGTCTGAGATATCTGCTCCTTTCTTGTCCATTCACCATCACCCCTTCTTTCCCTCTCCTACAATGCAAAATAAAATGTTAAGGATGACAATATTTCTCCTATTCACTGACCTACCCTAAGCCTACAAATGCATGTAATGTGCCCAGTAAATCAATACACAATGTCCTCTTGGAACTCACAACCCCGAGGTCTTGGTTTAACCCAGCATTTTACAACTAATTAATACAAGGGCTAATGAAATCTTGAACCCAGAGAGCACAAGTAGCTCTCATGCTCTCATAACTATAAGCTATGAGCTCTAATTCAGGAATCTTTCCATGATCCTACTCCAACTTCCAGATTAAAACAAGTCCTGCTCCAACACTTGACGCACCCATGGTATTTCCAAGGCTTTTCTAAATTACTAAAAAGAAGGCAAAGTAACAGAGGAATTAGATCCATACACTAAACATTTTCACACTTTCTGCAGAATGAACTGTGAGAGGACAGTGCTCTGGCCCCTCCAGGCCTTCAAAGCCTCGTGGTTCAGAATCACTGCTTTCCTAGACCTCTACTTTTTATTTAATGCCATTAGCAACACTAGCAGGTGATTTTCTTTTATAGCTCATTTTACACACGCAAGAAAAAGTTTTTAACTCGCTGCTTGTTAGCCATTCCAGCACGCTACTGCACAGCCTGCAACTAAATTCATTCCTCAGCAAAACTGCACATTGCTACATGTTGTGCTGTTTGAAAAATAGTCTGAACCACAAATGTTTAAAGCCCAAATTCCAATCATCTATTGTAAATGGGCTCAATCATTACAAGACACATCATGTGCAGGAGGTGGGTCAGGCTGACAAGGAAAAACATGGAAATCCAAATAGCTAGGAGCTCAGCAATCAGGAGGAGCTTTTCCTGCTTTGCGCAGCTCTGCTGATCCTTGCAGTAGCAGTAGGCAGGTAACAGGGACAATGAAAATCACCGAAGGAAAACTTTTGAATGTTACCACTATGACCCTTATCAGCATAAAATGTGTCTGAATTTACATAACTCATTAATGAGGAAAGCAGCAGGATGACAAATGGGGTTCAAGGAGCATTTGGAGAAGTAAGAGTTTCGGGAAGCAGAGAAAGAACGTTGGAATAAAACTGCTAGGTTGGAGCAAGTGGGTTGACAGTCTACAGTGCAATTAAAGCATAATCTTTGAGGTCAGATCTTCTGTGACCCAGGAACCATTTGCATCTCTACCAGACAAAACTCTGATGTACAAACATGTAGCTTCACAGACTCTTCCATAAACAAAGTCTCCCCTGAAGAATCAGCTAAACCATGGGGACGCAGCATCGCAGCCTGACACAAAGAAAGACACAGCCATCTCTACCAGATCTCCAATTTTCGATGCTATTTTCCTAGCTGAGCTGGTGGTGAAGAACTTTCTCTTTGAGAGCTTCCTTTAGAGGAATACTCTGTTCCATTACATTTGAAGTCTGTCTGCCCTTCTTTGAAAGAGGATTCTGTCCTGGTTCTAAAAAGATTCTTTCAAAAATTAGGCATTAGTAATAGAATAGTTTTGCTCAGATAACATATTTCTCATATAAAACAAGAACATAATTAATCACTTAATGAATTCATTCACATCTCAGTCTGATTTGTAAATTATTCAAATTCAAAGCATTCATCGGTTATTTAAAAAAATTTTTTTAAAAGAAAAGCACCTTAGTGAGGAATTGTGGGGCAAAATAGCATCCAGAAAGCTTAAGCAGTTTTTCCAAAGTCAGTTTTTGGTCTAAAACTGAGCTCATGGACTAACTTCAGCACCTGTTTTGACAAGCACAGGGACGGGGGTTTGATCCCTGCTCCCACACGCCACATGTGCCCTGCTCCTGGGCATGCTAAGCCAGCCACTGAGACCAGGTGTGGTGGCACAGGCCCATAATCCCAGTACTGGAGAGGCCCAAAACAGGAGGCTCAGTACTAGTCTGAGCTGTGTAGTGAGACCATGTAAAAATACCATACATAAAAAACAACAACAAAAATATAAGTAACTCAAGGCTAAAGCAGAAAACCAGATGGGGCCATAACAGCTGTCAGAATTCTAGCTTCCTGGGTTGGTCTCTGGGTCACTCTGGTCTCCTCCTAGAGGTGCTGGTGGGCCTGAAGGACCCTGGGAAGGAAGCATGGAACTCCAGTTCAGGAGCATTTCCATGGGAGGGAACAAGAAGTCATACCTTTTCGTCTCTAGTCATATGGTGCACATAGCAAAGGACACAGGGACAGAGGAAAAGTACACGGAATTCTGTAGACTCCGTGTGGCATAGCATCCAGTAGAAAGTGAGACCAGTGGCCCTACCGCCCCAGACCCAGCACAGCCTGCCCTGTGAGTGAGAACATCCACCTTCCTTTTGGAAGTCCAGCAGACCCGCCAAAGCCCAGGCCTGGTGAGTGTGAGAGAGCTTCTGTGTTCTCCTGCCCCACATAACCCTCCACACCCAGCCCAGGCCTGGCATACAGGCATAGGGAGAAACTCTTAGGATGAAGTCCTTGCACTGAGACTAGGGTCAAAACCACGCAGCTAATCCAGAAGCAGAGCATCTTGTCGAGGACAGCAACAGGAAGGAGATGAGCACAGCAGCCAGACCCAAGCCAGGCAAAACTACATGAACTAGAACTTTGTGTAACAATACCAGAATTTCATAAAGTGCTAAGGTTAGAACTGCACCAAAACTCTACACAGCTTAAGGCCAGCCTGAACTGCATAGTGAGACCCTGTCTCAAAAAAGACAAAAAAAAACAAAAAACAAAAAAACCTCTACACAAGTCAGAGGTCAGAGCTATAAGTCATGATAAAAACGAGGAGCCAAATGCAATCTCAGGCCTTGAACCCAACAATAAGTGCAGAAGACACTAGCTCAGCTAAAATGAATGAATTAACAGAGTCAGAAGCAAGGAAACAACAGCAGAAAGGTATAGAGGAATTCAGACCAGAATTAATGCCTGAAAGACAAAAAGAAATTTTTGGATACATAGCATCAGAAGTAATGAATCAAATTCAGAAACATATGGGGGAAACCCAATGCCCACCAAGAACAAGTGCAGAGAACACTATTCCAGCTGAAACATATGAATTAACAGTGTCTGAGGCAATAAAACAATAGCAAAAAGGTAAAGACAAACTCAAAGCAAAAATAATTTCTGAAATAAAAAAAGAAACCTTTGAAATCATAGCATCTGAAATACAGAATCAATTCCAGAAATATATGGAGGAAACCCAATTTGGAAAAAAAACTCTGCAGTAAAAGAATTAATAGCTACCTCTAAAGAAAAAATTGACAAGAAAAATAGAGGAGATTAGAAATATGACAAAATCCTTGAATGAGTAGTACAGCAAAGAAATAGATAGCATGAAGCAGAGTCAAAGAGGTATAGAACTTAAAAATATCAATCATGAGTCTACAAAACCATTTGAGTGAAAGCAAAGACAGAGTCTCAAATCTTGAAGATGCTGGTGCAGCTAGTGAAAAGGTGAGAAAAGATCTTTTAAAAACAACTAGGATGCAGGAAAAAATACTCCATAATATGCAAGATGATGCAAAGATGAACAATGTGAGACTAATAGGCATCAATGAGAAAGAAGGAGTTAACACAAATGATATAAAAAGTATACAGAGAAGTAATAGCAGAAAACTTCCCAAATATGAGGAAACAATCTAACATTCAGTAACTGAAGCATACAGAACACCAAATAACTTCAACCCAACTAAAAACACACCGAGACATATAAAAGTCAAGATCTCAGAAATCCAACACAAAATTACTATACTGAAAGCTGCTAGAGAAAAGAAGCAGATCACATTCAAAGGAAAACCCATCAGAATTACATCTGATTTCTCTACACAAACCATGAAGGCAAGGAGAGCATGGAGTAGAGTACTTCAACTCCTCTATGAAAAAATATTCCAACCCAGAATACTATATGCGGCAAAACTCTCTTTCAAGTTTGATGGCTAAGTGAAATACTTCCATGACAAAGAACAACTAAAGAATTTCATGATGACAAAGCCATCCCTACACAGGCCACTAAAAGATGTGTTATTGAGGTACCACAATGGCCAGAACTCCACTAATGAGAACAAAAGGAACCAACTAAATAGGGCAAACAAACACAGGACAAAAAGGAGTAAATAGCAGCAGGTAAATAACACGACAATCATAAGTCAACACATTTCAATTATAACCATTAATGTAAATGGACTCAATTCACCAATAAAGAGAAATAGACTGGCACAGTGGATTAAGAAACAAAATCCAACAAGAATCATAGTTAACTCAAAAAGACATTTATAAGCTTAAAATCAAAGGATGTAAAACAATACTGCATGCCCCAGCACCACAGAAAAAAGAAGGGGTATCAATCTTGTTCTCAAACAGCCTCAACTTCAAACCTAGTATGATCAAATGAAATAAAGAAGGCCACTATATACTGGTTAGGGGAAAAAATTCAACAGGAAGAGGTAACACTCATAAATATGCATGCGCCAAACATGGGAGCACCCAACTATGTAAGACAAATCTTAATGGACATGAAAAACCTAATAGCCAATACCACCATCTTAACAAGAGACCTAAATACCCTCTTATCCCACAAAGACAGGTCAACTAAACAAAAAATTAGCAAAGTAGTAGAACTGAACCAGAGCCTGGAACGAATGGACTTGGTGGACATACACAGAGTGTTCCACCCAAGCACAGCTGAATACACATTTTTTTCAGCTGCACATGGGTCATTCTCTAAAATAGACCACATATTGGTCCATAGGTCATGGTTAAGTATATGCAAGAAAACAGAAATTATCCCATGCATATTATCTAACCACAGTGCAATGGAACTGGAAGTAAATGACAAAAGAAACCAGCAAAGCACCTAAATACATGGAAATTAAACAACACCCTCCTCAGCAATCAGTAGGTTACAGATGAAATTAAAAAAGAAATTCAACAATATCTACAATTCAATGAGAATTCAACCACAACTTATCGGAATTTGTGGGATGCAATAAAAGCAGTTCTCCGAGGGAACTTCATAGCTATGCACTTACACATTAGGAAAACAAAATGGGAACAAATAAGCTCACTAGTGTGACAACTCCAACATCTAGAAAAAGAAGAGCAAACCAAACCCAAAGCCCAAACAAGAGAAGAAATCATAGAGCAGAAATTAATTCAATTGAGACGAAGAAAACAGTTCAAAGAATCAATGAATCAATTGATAAGCCACTAGCTAACCTCATCAAAAAGGAGAAGCAGTAAGGAATGAAAAGGGTGTAATCACCCAGTGGAAATTCAGAAGATTATCAATACCTGTTTTGAAAATCTTTACACTCACAGAATAGAAGACACAGATGAAACGGACAGAGTCCTAGAAAGGTACAAATTACCAAAACTGAATCAAGAAGATAGAACAACTCTTAATAAACCAATAACAGCCAATGAAATACGAAATGTAATAAAAGGTTTGCCAACAAAGAAAAGCCCAGGTCTTGATGGATTCACAGTAGAATTCTACAAGAAATTTACAGAAGATATAATCCCTACACTCCACAAAATCTTCAAGGAAATTGAAAAGGAAACAGTTCTCCAAAAATCATTCCTGGAGACAAGTATTACACTGATACCAAAACCAGGGAAAGACACAACTAAAAAAGAGAACTACAGGCCAATCTCACTCATGAACATAGATTCAAAAATTCTCAGTAAAATCCTAGCAAATAGAATACAGCAAATCATCAAGAAGATCATACACCATGACCAGGTAGGATTCATCCCAGGGATGCAAGGATGATTCAATATTCACAAATCTATAAATGTAATACATTATACTACATCAATAGAGCAAAAACCAAAAACCACATGAACCTCTCAGTTGATGCAGAAAAGGCTTTTGACAAAGTCTAACACTCATTCATGTTCAAAATCTTTCAGAATATTGGAATAGAAAGCCTCTACTTCAATTTGATAAAAGCCATCTATGACAACCCAATGGCTAATATAATTCTAAACAGGGAAAAACTGAAATCTTTTACTCTTAGATCTGGTACAAAACAAGGATGTCCTCTATCACCCCTCCTATTCAATATAGTTTTGGAATCATTAGCTACAGCCATAAGACAAGAGGGAGAAGTAAAAGGAATAAGAATAGGTAAAGAATAAGTTAAATTATCACTATTTGCAAATGACATGATACTTTACTTGGAAGACCCAAAATACTCCACCAAGAAGCTACTAGAATTGATACACAAATTCAGTTGCATAGCAAGATATAAAGTCAATACTCAAAAATCAATAGCATTTCTCTACATAGATAACAAACGCACTGAGAGAGAAACTATAGAAACAATACCTTTTACAATAGCACTGCGGAAAATGAAATATCTTGGAATTCGTCTAACTAAAGAAGTTAAAGATCTTCTCACAGAAAATTATAGTACTGAAAAAAGAGATCATAGAGGATTTAAGAAAATGGAAAGATATACCCTGCTCCTGGATAGGAAGAACCAACATCATGAAGATGGCCACTCCTACAATTGTTGTACAGATTCAATGCAATCCCTATCAAACTCTAAACAAAATACCTTCTAGATCTAGAGAAATCATTCTTCCAATTTATTTGGAACCAGAAAAGACCTAGAATAGAAAAGACAATCCTGGCCAACAAACACAAGTCAGGAGGCATTACAATTCCTGACTTGAAATTACACTACAAAGCTACTGTGATAAAATCAACATAGTATTGGCAACAAAATAGACCTGAGGATCAATGGAATAGACTAGAAGATGCAGAGACACCCTCGAACACACTCAACCACTTGATCTTCGACAAAGGGGCCAAACACACTTACTGGAAAAAAGATGGCCTCTTTAACAAATGGTGCTGGAAAAACTGGCTCTCTATATACCGAAAACTAAAACTAGACACAGGTATATCATCATGCACTAAGCTAAAGTCAAAATGGATTAAAGATCCTAACATTAAAACAGAGACACTCAATCTCCTGGAAGAGAAAGTAGGAGAAACTCTTGAAGACATAGGGATAGGAAAAGAGTTCATGAACAAACATGTATTCACACAGGAAACACTTGAAATAATTAACAACTGGAACCACCTGTTATTGAGAAGTTTTTGTATGTCAAAATAAATTACCATCAAAGGGAACAAACAACCCACAAATTCTGAAAAAATCCTAACTCATAAGAACTCATACAAGGGTCTGCTCTCCAGAATTTATAAAGAACTAAAAAATATGAGGGCCCCTAAATTTAAAGACCCAATCCAGAAATGGGCATCTGAGATGAACACACACTTCTCAAGGGTGAAATTAAAGAAGTTAATAAATACATGAAAAAATACTCCACATCACTAGTCATCCATGAAATGCAAAGTAAGACAATACTGAGATACCATCTCACCCTTGAAAGAATTGCTATCATAAAGAAATCAATGACCAACAAATACTGGAGAGGCTGGGGGGGGGGGAGGAACCCTTATCCATGCTGGTGGGAATATAGACTGGTACAACCATTTTGGAAATCAGTGTTTCCTTAAGAAACTAGGACTGGAAATCCTATTCAAGCCAGCTATGCCCCTACTGGGAATTTTCCTGGAGGAACTGAAAACATCATATTATAGTAATATATGTGTACCTATGTTTATTTCAGCACAATTTGTGAAAGCCAAATCTTGGAAACAACCAAGATGCCAGTCACATGAGGAATGGTTGAAAAAGATATGGTATTTTTATACAATGGAGTATTACTCAGCTGTAAGGAATGATAAACTTGAAGCCTTCATATTTAAGTGGATGCCATTTGAAGACATACTTATAAGAAAAATAAACCAGACCCACATATGCAAATATCATAGTCTCCCTAATATAACTCAAAAGAAGAACTGCAAATAGAAATGTATAACACAATTAAAAGGAAAGTGAGAACTTGAGGATTGGACAATGAGGAGAGGGCAATGAGAAACATGACAGAGGCAAGACCATTCACTTATACACACTAGATGGGTAATGCTGAGAAACATCAGGAGTTTTTTGAAACTAGCAGTTAAGTGGTAGGATTCTCACCCCGACTAACTATGTATGCTGATACCTGTGAACCAAGCAACCGCATTGAATTTAACAAAGTGTAATAGAAGGATCACACTCCAAATGCCTGCCATTCTGGTCTTCTAAATATGTACTTCTTGTCATGACATACCAGCTATTACTACACTGCCCTTTTTTTAAAGGGTAGTAAATAAAAAATAAGACAAAAAAAAAAATGTCACAAGACAGTCATCCTACAATGCTACTATGCTGCATATGGATGGACTTCTAAATATCTATGTAAATATATGTAAGTGTTCATTCCTATTTTTTAAATTTTTTTCTTCATATCCTGTATGGACTTAAGAGTTTAGTATCTCAATACTTGATGGAAAATATATGTTCCATGTTATGCCTATGATGTTTGATATTTAGACTAATAGTGTGGGTAAACTGAACTGCATATGTTGCAGGGTAGTAATAAACTTCTCTTCTGGAGGGTTAACAACCTAAGTTTGCAGATCAAAAATTAGAGAAAAAGAAAAGCTGCAAGGTCAGCCAACATTTTGGTCCTAGCCTTTCAAGGTCAGTGAATAATCAGGACACAGGAGAACCTGTACTGTAACATCATGTAACTCAATTTTCTGATCAAGGAGATTATGGGGCCACAGAGGAATGTGATCAATGATGTATAGTGTGCCTAAGGAGAGTCACACAGAGAGAAAACTTTCTCTCAGGCTTCCACAGAGAGCAAATTGGTCAAGCAATGGCCATGACTCATCCACAAGGCTGACACTGACAAGGGATCTACAAAGAGCAGTACAGGGTTACAGGATAAACCCTGAGGGTACCTGACTGACCTTATCTGATACAAAAGTTACATTTTTTGTTATATAGGTCTTGCTTTAACTCTGTCTTAACCATCCAGCAGAAAAGTATAAAAATGAAGGTATATAAAGTAAAGTTATATTAATACAAAGAGCTGTGAATGGCTCAAGTCAACAACTTCTGTGGATAGCCCACTTCTATTGTGGACTGCTAATCTGTGTTGGATTATTTTACTTATATATATATATATATATTTAGCCATCCATGTTTTGAAAATCCGTAACATATGTATCATTGTTTGTTACCCTGTTTATGTCATTTGTTCTATCTTAGCTTCTATTTTTCACTCAAGTTAAAACACAAATAAATAAATAAGAAGAAAGTGAGGCCAAGGGAGATAGTGTATTTTTTTAAACAGGTGTGGTGAGGGTGGACAGTGGACAGTCTAACTACTTGGACAGCCAAGTAGTTAGACAGGAGAAGGGGTCCAATGGCTCAGCATGGTGAGCGAGCCCCGCTAGGCCTCTGGACTCAAATGCTCCGGCCTGTGTCTCTGTCTCTTTCCTGCAGGCTAGGGCAGGACAGCTGTCAAGGCACTGTCTAGTCGGTCTCTCAGGGGAGAAGGGATGTAAGGCTCAGTGGGCGGCTTCCCTATTCCATGGGGTTTGTTTTTTGTTTCCATTGCTTTTAGGCTAACACACTAGTGTGTCAAGCTGCTACACTTAGGGGTATTGTATTTTGAGCACCAGTAGTAATTTTTCTAATTTAAGAAGCATAACAAATGCTAATTTGTTAATTTAATAATGTAATATATTAATTTGCTGGCAGTGAAAAAGAAAAAAGAAGATAGAGATGAAAACTTAGATATACTGTTTGTTAAATTAGCTACATTGAGGCTAGGGAGATGGTTCAGTGGAATAAGTTCTTCCCTGGCAAGCGCAAGGGCCTGAGTTCAATCCCTGGTTCCACCAAAAATAAGTAAATAAATAAATTAGGTACATTGAGATTATCTTTTGTTGCTTTATTCTTTTCTGACTTTTCCCTCCAGGTTTATTTTTCCCAGAGAGAAAGCTGCCTCCTTGAGAAAAACACTTGCATTTCAGAAAATACGTCTGTATTGTTAAAAATAATCCAGTTTTAGAAGAGATGGGGTATATTATAAAATACCAAAAAAGGACTTTGGAGACTGAATAACTTTTGACAGCAGATTAGAATTCACATCATTTTTCATCTTCTTTTTAATTCTTCTAATCTGAAAATTGAATTTTCAATACCTGATGGGCTGATAGTGTGAGAGAGTTTTGTGGCTCATTTTCACGTATTTATGTCAGTCAGGGTAATTGTGTTTGGGCAGTAGTATTCTCTCATCATAAATTTGTGCAACAGTGAACCTTCTTTTATCAAAGTATGTAAAATCATTCTCTTCAAACTGGTGGTTTGACACCGCAAGATGGAGCTGGGTGGTGTGCAGAACTGTATGCTAATTGATGCCTTAATTTCTCAATCTTTAGTGTCGGAATCACAGACTTCACACAGTTTTAAATTAATTCAAATCTACACTAATTTAAAATACATGTGCATGCCATGTGGCACTTCTACATTGATAGAGACAGAGAAAAGCTGTCAAAAAAAAAAAAACAGGATAAACCAAATGAAAATGTCAAAATTTTGAAAAGTACAGAAGTAGCTGTAATAATCAAGAATACGTTTTTTAGCTAGAAGATTTAACTCCACATTGTCCTGTAGTTATCTGAAATCTAAAAAGCAGGCTAAATTTTAAGTTAGTACCAAACCTAGAATATTAAAATATATTATTCACCAAAATGCTCTGAACATGTGGCTCAGAGTACTAGCTAAAAAGCATTTGAGACTGGTGGTGGGGCTTATAGCTCAATGGCACATCACCTACCTACCTACCTAGCAGGTGAAAGGTCCTGAGTTCAGTTCCCCATGGCTCCCTCACACACACTCACAGCATTTGAAATGAAAGCTAAGGATTTCGATTTAGCTCTCTTTACCTGATGGTTATTAATAAATAGTCACCTTCAAAAACATATGAGTGTATGTGAATACTGAACAGATGTTGTAATAAAATTTGACAGCTTCAACTGTGTTTTCCAATAATTTTTTTGGCACAGATGACCCTATTTTCTCCTTCTCCTTGACTGAAAATAAATTAAAAACTGCTACTGCTTGGAGCAAGTGAGTGGTCAGAGTTAGGGGCCTGTGTGACTGGCCCTGTTCTAGTACATGACAAGTCAGAGCCTGAAAGGACAGAAATCCTTCAGTCGCTGCCACTCCTGGAGGAGCCCAGGCAACCCCAACCTTCAGCGTCCATGGAGTAGTTAGGCAGGAAGGAGACCCCAGCTGCCTCCTGCCATCCCAGGAGGAGGAAAAACCCAGTGCATGGAAAAGCTGTCCTGTCACCGATGCACTTTGATTTTGTTGTTGCTGTTATTTTCCTCTAAATTCCCTCAGAAGAAACAGTTTCTATTCCCTCAGAAGAAACAAAGATTCTTGGTTCTCAAAAGTGATAGGTGGCTCGGGCCTGTAATCCTAGCCCTAGGGAGGCAGAAAGCAGGAGGATCGCTATGAATGTGGTCTGCATAGTGAGACCCCGTACAAAGAAAAAAAAAACCTAACCAAAAAAAATGTGATGATAACAATACGTACTACATAACCACCATTATTAATTTTCTATTCTTGCTTGGAAATTCTGTACCATTTGTACCGTTATATATTGCTTTGTTTCTACCTTGGTTTTTGTTTCTCCTTTTTAAAATAAAAAAATTGAAAGAAACAACCAAAAGCAGGGATGATTAGTGAACTGTGATTTTGTTCATATCTTTCAGCCTCTAAATTAAATCTGTATGGGAGACGGGTGCTGGAATTGTCCACAAAGTTAAAATCCATGTAAAGTCACTCATCACATGACTCCTGATTAATCATGTCTGTATTCCCTCTGAGTTTATTTTCCCCCTTTCAACTTCTGTAAAGTCACAAGAAATTTATAACTCCACAATACGCATCATTTTGAAAACAAAGTTGTTTCCTAGAAATCAGCACCAAGTCACCACAGCCACAATTTGGCTTACTCTAGGGAAGAGACAGACTGAGAGGAGCACAAAGCCCCCCTCTGCCTCCTTGGGAAGCCCAGGAAATCCCTGATCCGGTGGGAATTCATTCAGAGTTAAACGTGAAAGCTGACAGATGTTAGCTATGATCTTGTGTCAAAGAATGAAAGACACTAGCTAAATACTACTTTGTCAGGTTATGTCTGTCCACTCGCTTCACGAAGAAGTGATAGCATAGAAAGGGCAAATAACAATGATTTTTGTGAGATAAAGAAAAAATTCCTGAACAAGAAATGTCAACAAAAATGTAAGCCAAGGAGGAACTTAGAAGCCAGCAGTGACTTCATCAGCTTTCACCTGTCGACATACACTGGAGTTTGTCAATTGGAATTACATAGAAATATGTTTATATGATCCTGAAAGGATGGAATATCATTACCTGGAGAGGTGATGCAATTTCCCAGGGTATACGTGCCCTCAGGGCTTGCAGGTTCAAACTTCACACCCGCATTATATATCTAAGCAAGATTAGAAAAAAAAAAGTAATGCATACTGATAATATTAAACAAATACACAAAGAACACAACATGCCCTGAAGTTATTGTTTGTCATGAAAGCAAAACTAATCTGAGAGGAAAGACTTTGAAGAAATAGGAGAAAGATTTTCACAATTACACAGACTGTCAGTCCCAAAGTTTGAAATTGAATTTGCTAACATGTTCCACGGCTCATTGCTGTTCCAGAAGCCCCAAGTTTCCATACTTTATGTAATCTCTTTGCATTTGCTTTTTATTCTTATCTTCAGAAGAAGTAATGTTTTATCTGCAAAAGAATTAGTAAGTTAAGGGCTGTCCAAATAACTCAGCAGATTGAAGTGCCTGCAAGCAGGTGCAGGGGCCCAGAGTTCAATCCCTGGGCCTACAGTGCTGCCTCAACCCCAGCTCTTAGGAGGCTGTAAATGAGTCCGATCTAGTAGTGAAACCCTGAACACCCTGTAGACCCTTCTATAAAATAACAACAAAAAAAAAGAATTAGTAAGTTCTGACCTACAACAATATTGGTAATACATATTCAAGATATAAGTCATGCAAATTCCTCAAACTTAAGCAGTGATTCGATGGGCTGTGTCCAAAGAAACACATATTCAGGGGCAAAGATTAAAGGTGAGAAGTAGCCAGCTCTGCACGCCTCACTCTTCAGCCCAGTTCTGGGTCCCAAGCAGGACTGCTGTTTTCTATAGTTCAGAGGTAGCAAGGTCAAGACAGAATCCACTAGACTTTTCCCTCTGCAAGCAGCGAATCCCTATAACTCAGGCAACCAGGATTGATCCTGGCCACCTGTTCCATGTCAGTGTTAGGTCTACAGCCACAGGAACACCTTTGATTTCTTTGGAGCTCCAGCTAACATTGGCAGTCTTGCCAGACCTGTTCTAGATAAGAGGAGATGCCTGAATTCTCCTAGTTAACTCTATTTTAGAATAATTTCAGGTTTTCAGTAACACTGGAAAAAGAATACAGCATTTCAGGATGCCACTCGCATTGCATTCACACCATCCAGTGCCACAGCACATTTGCCAAGCCCGAAGACCCACACTGCTACACTGTTAACTCTATTTTAGAATAATTTCAGGTTTTCAGTAACAATGGAAAAAGAATACAGCATTTCAGGATGCCACTCGCATTGCATTCACACCATCCAGTGTCACAGCACATTTGCCAAGCCCAAAGACCCATGCTGCTAACCTGCAGATTGGTTACAGCGGTACCAGTTTTCTGCTTAGAATCCTCCTTCTGCTCCAGGCACCAAACACAATCTGACTTCTCCCACTTGACACACCTCCCTGGTCCTCTCTAGTCTATGGCAATGTCTTCATACCTCCAGGCTCTTCTGGATCTTTAAAATCTTGAAGGACCCTGACCAAGTATCCTCTAGAACATGTCCCTGGCTTTCCTTAGAATTAGGCTGGGGTCATGGCTTCCTGGGAAGAACAGTAAACAGATGAAGTGACCTTGAGTTTCACTGCATTAAAGGATACATAATTTCCCCAAATCCAAAAAGCCATAATCATGGGCCTATACTTGCCAGGCCTCCCCACTATAAAGTTACTTCTCTCCATCCACAGTGTCTTTTTTTTTTTTTTTTTTTTTCAGGGAAGGATGCACAGGGTGCTCAGGGTCTCAGTACTAGATTGGACTGTTTCAGCCTCCCAAGAGCTGGGATTACAGGCACATGGCACCATGCCCAGTCTCAACTGTTGTCTCAGCGCACCCGGGGTGGGGGAGGCAGGAACCACATGGCAGGCCCAGGGATGGAACATCCAGCCCCTGCGCCTGCTTGCAGGCACTTTAATCCTGAGCCTTCCACAGTGTCATGTACTCAATTAAATCACTAACCCAGCCCAGCAGAGAATTTACATATGCTGGAAAGGGACTGTCTCTTCTTGTTTTATGTATTTACTTATTCATTTAGTCAGTCATGTATATCTGTAAGTAGACACCCGCATATCTTTATTTTATACTTTGGGTTTTAATCCAGTACTACCTTCTTTACTTTATTATTCAGATGGCTCCAACTGCCGGGTCTGGCTCAGGTTACTCTGTGATGATCCCATTCTTTGGGGGGTTTTCTCTCCTAAATTGTGGCACACTTTATTTTCAGTGTACCATTTATTCCCTTGAGAGGCTCACCTAGTAGTTCGCTTTTGGCAATGACCCCCAAGGCTATATAGCTCCAGGCCAGACTTTCCCCTTGAGCCCTAAGTGCATGCTCCCCTACTTCTTCTCAGTCTCCCCTGGGGTCCCCAATGGTCACCCCACTCAGCAATTCTGACCAGGCCGTACTCAGTCTTAGGGCTGCAGCCAAAGATAACTCCACACCCCTCTGGTTCAATCTCGCATCTGTCCACTTGTCCACTTTCCCATCCGCTGGCTGGTTCTCTAGGTCCTCACCCTCATGTCAAATTCATCACTGCCACCAGGGCCCAGACCACCCCCTCGCTCCTCTGGATTATTGAAGGACACTGCCCTCGTCTCCCTGGGCACCCCTGCATCTCACACCGCCGGCGAGGACCTCGCCAGGCCGCAGTTGGGCGTGCGGCCCTCTCTAAGCCCTTGATGACTTTCATCACCCTTCCTGACAGTCAGAGCGCTCCGGTCCAACCTCTTGGAGGACTGTAGGTCCCTGCGTGTCTGGGCTGTCCCTTCCCTAACACACACACACACACACGCATGGGATCACAGCCCCGGTGCTGTGCTCTGTGCCCTCTGAGCCATCTCTGCTTTGCTCCTCCGGGGCACCTGCCCGGCTTCCCCGCCCTTCACACGCACTTACCCCGCTGCTCTTGCTGCTTCCCAAGGCAGCCCTGCAAGTCCTCTTTCCTGAGGATCTGACTTTTGCTGCGCTGGCTGAATTGATGGAAAACTTTACCCCAGCCCCCAGGTTGTGTTACTTTGGGAAAGCCAGGAAGTGGCGTAGGGTCAGGTCTAGAGAATAAGGTGGGCGCGGCCACCCCCAGTGATGTTCCTGCCTCCCTGTCCACCAGACGGCGCTCAGCAGCAGCCCTGGCCACGTATTTGTCACATCTCCTCTCAGGACAGAGGACCTCCAGACCAGCCCCCGGTAATACTGTAGGGGGACGGATACCAGTGTGCCGTTTTCAATAATAACTGTTTAAATTTTAACATTCACTATGTTTCCATCACAGTGCATATATACGGTCAAGCAATGGGTGAAATATGTGGTCCATAGTTGTGCAGAGTACTGGGTCCTGGGACCGGCGAGATAGTTCAGCAGACTAAGCACCTGCTTAGGCAAACACAGGGACTAGGGTTCAGTCCCCGGCTCCACATGCCTTGCCGGCCCGCTCCGGGAGCACTGAGCCAGAGACCTAGTCAGGGCGTGGTGGTGCACGCCTCTAATCCCAGCATTGGGGAGGCTGAAAACAAGAGAATCACTGAGTCCGAGCTGCATAGTGAGAGCTGCACAAAGTACAAGAAAAAGAAAAAAAAGCACAGAGTACTGAGTCAGCAGAAGTAGATAACGGTGTTGGGCCAGTCCATGTGCCCTGCACTTCCTCATCCAAACGCCCTAGAGCTCTCCTAGAAGCTGGCAATGTCCCAGCCACGTCCTAGGAAAGGGGTCACGGGTCTTGTCTACAGGATCTTCTGGATCTTAGGAGAGGCTGCGGTCCAACGCCGTTTGTTGAGGAATGAGGAGTTAGGGACACACTCTGCCTCAAAAGTTCTGTCCTCTTCAGTACAAAAGTGCTGTCCTAGCCTTCTCTGTGAGGGGGAGATAGATGGGGCAGTATTCACCCTGTCTGTGGTCCACGGGGAAATTTTATGTGTGAAGACTTCCTTTTACACCAATGTTCAAGGGCCGGCAGTATAGTTCAGTGGACTAAGCTCTTGCTTAGGTAAATGCAGGGGTAGGGTTCAACCCCTGGCTCCATGTGCCATGCAGGCCCTACCTTCGGGTTTGCTGAGCAGGCGAGTCTGGGCATGGTGGTGGCGCGCACCAATGATCCCAGCACTAGCAAGGCAGAGATCAGGAGGATCACTATGAGTGTGGGCTGTGTAGTGAGACCAAAACTTTGGATTGGAGAGATAGCTTGGTAGAGTAAGTGGTTGCCTGGCAAATGAGGGGTCCTGAGTTCAATCCCCAGTACCACAAAAAAAAAAAAAAAAACAGCAATGTTCAGATTATGAAACTCCAGAAGGAAAATAAAACTCCCTCTCAAAAGATTCTGGCAAGCACAAAGTCCGGAGCTCAATCCCTGGTACCACAAGAAAAAAAAAAAAAAAAAACTTTGAACTCAACCATATCTCAATACTCAACCTTATCTCAATTTGAGGCCAAAGAGATGGCTCAGCAGAATAAGCACTTGCCTGGTAAGCGCAAGAGCCTGAGTTCAAACTCCAGTTCTATAAAACATCCAGACTTTTGAGACATGGTTCTACTACACACATTTCAATGATTTTAGAAGTGTAAATGTCTCTGTTCTCTCTGGACACAACCTTTGCAGGCCATGTTCAGGGCAGATCAATGCCTGAAGAACACTGGCTTAGCGAGGGAGACTATACCTTAAAGGGAGAGTGAACCTCACCGTTCATTCCCCAATGCATGCTGCTACCCAGAATCCTCTGCTCTAATTTTTATAAAAGTTCACATATGCAGGTCATCTCAACAGACAGTTTGGGGTACCAAGCTCCGAATCAATGAAGTGTCCAACCTGGCTACCACTGACTGCCAAAGGCAGCATCAGGCAGGACATGGCTTCCTTGGTCTATCTCAGGGTGCACCAGGGGAATGACCCAAGGGAAAGCGTTGGCTCCCTGGCTTCAAAAGGAGACAAACCGTCCAGCAGTGTGGCATGTATATCTTAGAACTGCCATTTCCATCTGTAGTCAGTCTATCAAAAAGGAAATCAGAATACTTAGCTTTACTAGTACTTCATATCCCTACTAACCCACACCCTGCCGCCTGTCTGTCCTGTCCCGCTGTGGGCGTTGAATTTCTGACACGTCCTGAGGGAAAGTAAGGTGTCACCACATCCACAGCGGCTCCTCCTACACTCGTTCCTTTGACTTCAGCCTAGTGTCATATGTCCCAATTCACCTGTGCCTGGTACAGCTGCCAAGTTCAAATAAAGTTAACTCGCTGACGTGGCTTTTCAGTTACAAAATCAGCCCTGCACACTGATGAACACCACACACCAGCCAGGCATGCAAGGAGCTTGCTGGTGCTGACGTTTTACCTGCCTGGTGCCCTAACACTTCTGTAGTGTACCTGTCACCATGAGTCTAAACAGACTCAAACATTGAGGAATGAATTGTAGAAGTTATCAGCAAGCTCGAGGGAATTAGCAGTCATGCTAATAAGGCAAGCAGAAACAAATTCGTAAATGGCAGCAGTGATGTTCTTTGAGAGAGCTCTGACTCAACCACATACAGATTTACAAAAAAAAAAAAAAAACCACATAGGCTGGCCAGATAGCTCAGTGTATTAAAGTGCCTACTTAGGAACACACAGGGACCAGGTACAATCCCCAGCATGCCATGCTGGCCCCACCACCCAGGGCATGCAGAAAGGGTGATGGAGACTGGGCGTGGTGGTGTGCAGCTGTAATCCCAGCACTTGGGAGGCTGAAACAGGAGGATCGCTACCAGTCTAACCTACATATGAGAGTTGTAGACCCTGTGCTACATACGTAAAATAAAAAACAAATCCACAGACAGCTTGATACAACAGCTCCCAAACCTCCCTGTTCATAATGTTCTTGGTGTCTCAGGAGATTTTTGTGACATCTCTAGAAAAAATTTTCCAAGTGTGCAGGAGTTCCATTTGCTGAGTCATTAGTTCTGAGAACTAGTACTTATCCATTTCCTGGCAGGTTAGTAACCACTTGGAAAAATAATATTCAAAAATTAAAAATAAATTTTATGTTACTTTCCACCACTGACGCTTTAAACGTCAAAGCAAGTTGGACATGCCACAGTTTTTCTGATTCCCCTTTGGTTTTAGAAGGAACCACAAACCTAGCACTGTGTAATTAAATTATTGTTGAAAAAATATGATAATTCTATGGAAAGTCGAAAATGTGAAACTATTTTGTACCAATGGTTTTTGTCCAGTGGACACTGAGTATTGCTGTTTCACATGAAAATTAAAAATATTTCATTGAGTTTCCTGTAGCTTCGTTGAAAAAAATATCTGAGTCCAAGTACTGTTCTTCATCAAGCATGGGGAGATTTCAGCATTGTAATTGTGTCTTTCATGGATAAAACAAATCAAAACAGTTAAACTCATATATTCATAATGATGCTTTAATAACCTGTGTACGCATCATTCATACTGAACTACCTTGATGAAAATAAAGTTTATAAATAATTAAAGTCAATGTGTTAGAAATGTACAGAAATGATTTTTTTTCATTAAAATGAATACTTTATGGCAGGAATTGACATGAAGAGGCCTTCCCAGAAAAGTAGCACTCAAAACTCACAAAAGAAAAGATTAACTAATTTGATTACACATTTTGAACTTTCGTACCAAAATAGACCCCATAAAAATTTTGAAATATAACCAATTAGATAAAAATACTTGTAACACATATATCAGAAAATGAAGTGATCTCTTTAATGGGTAAAGAATTTTTAAAATCAAAATAAAAGCTATGTGTGGAGGTGCACACCTTTAATCCCATCACTTCAGAGGCTGAGGCAGGAGGATCCTTGTGAGTTCAAGACCAGCCAAGTCTACAAAGTGAGCTCAGGGCCAGCCTGCACTGCATAGCAAGATCCTGTCTCAGAAGATGA